>JALQSN010000159.1:0-99668 GCA_023690525.1 Holotrichia oblita | reverse complement strand
AAAAGAAACCGTCTGATGTGTTGAACCGGAGTACGTTTTTCAAAAGAAAATCTTTTTTTAATCAAGTTATCCATCGCCACTATAATAATAAATTTCTTGCGGCTTTGTCAATTAAAATCGTGCCGGAAAGTGCTATTATTAAGGAAATAGCGCGAAATCCGGGATAAGTAACGTAGCGTTTTAAACAGTAAAGATCTTAAAGCAAAGCATACTATTTTTAAACAAAGAAGCTGATTTTTTAAACAAACTATAAATAAAACGGCAACCTTTTAGTCACCGCTTTATTTGTTAGTAAATTCATTTAAATTTTTTCTGTTTTTTATTTTATATTAAAAATCGTTTATTAATATATGCCGATGCTCAACATTTGTATTGATATTTGCCATTTGATTCTTATTAACATTTAATAACAAAATAAGATTTAATAGTCTAAACTTCAATTCGGAAAATAAAACAATAAAAAGCTGATTGATAATTACAAAAATCAGCTTTTTTATATTAATCTTATTTTAATAATGTATTTACTGTTTTTTTACTTAACTTCTTCACTTTGCTTTTGTTGTAAAAAAAGGCTTTTAATTTACAAATTTAATAGTCTAAAAAGATATTATTTAAGACTAAGATTAACGATAATTTTATCAATACAATCATCTGACAGAGCTTAACTAAAAGTTGCCGTAAAGCCCGTCAATAGCCACATTTAGCGAAATCAGGGCGTTTTCTAATGTCTTATTTACCTCGTCTTTTACATCTAGCGATGCCTCTAACTCGCTGGGCTTGCTGCTGCCTGTGCTTAAGAGCAGCCTATTTATCATTTCGGCGTTTTCTGCCATATCGCCGCTTAGCTTTGCGGGACTGAATTTTTCCTCTTTCGAGACAAATTTTTCGATTTGCTTAAGCTGGTCTTCCTTTTTCTGACCTATACCAAATACACCCAATAACGCGGTTACCCCGCAAAAATTAGACAGATTAGAGTACTCTGCTGCTGGCTGGCGGCCTTTTTCCAGCATCATAAGCTCGACACAGAATTGTGATTCGATCTTGCGAACGCTGACGGCAACCTCGTGATTGCCTAAACTTTTCCACTTGTTTATTACTTTATCAGAATACTCTACCAGCTTTTCGCGATTGGTGCAAAGCAGTCTTACCGCTCCAAAATACCAATCGACAATCGTAATATTAATATAAGGATATTCTGCGCTTTTAAACCTGGTTTTGTCCGGCGCTTTGCTTAACGGAGCAAGTTTGGTTGCGGTAGTGTATCTTTCGTGGCCACCTTCGCGCGCCGCGATAAAGCTCCATGGCACAAGCGTTACAAAGTCAAACATTTTTGCAAGCGCCGTGCGGTTGATTTCTAGCGACCTATGGTATTCGGAAACTACTACGCCCTCGTTTTGCAAAAGGCCTTTCTTTTTGTAATAGAAAAACATCCTTTCACCACTTAGCTCCAGCGGAACGGTACGCAGATTGATGTTGTTTTTGTATCCTTCGTTTTCGCGGCAAAATTTGCATAAAGGATAGTTTTTGCCCTCGTTTTGGCAAGAACATCCGCCTTGACCCGTGCCGCAACATTTGCAGCCTGTAAAAGCCACCTCAATTTTGCCCTTTGTAGCCTTTGCCTCCCATTTTTTGTTAAGAGGGCGAACCGTTCCGCTTTTTACCGAGTAGTCGTAAAGCCATTCAAAGCCTTTGTTTGCGGGCAGTCCGACAAAAATATCGGCGATCTCGCTGGGGCGTTTTAGCACACACGCCATCAGCTTTTTTGAAAAATCGCAACGGGCTTCCTCGCCGATAATTTTTTCGGCGACTGCATAAGAGGCCAGTGCGTCCAAAAGCTGGTCGGGAGTACCCATTTCTTCAATTTCGCCGTCGTCAATTTCGTATTCCTCGTAGTCGTTAAGGTTTAATAGTTCTAAAATGCGGTTACGGGCGTAAATAAAGTCAAGCTCGTCAAATAAAAGATGGGCGTTGGCGTAATGTAGTAGCGCCTCTATGGTGGGATATATATTCATAATCTTTCTCCTTAAAAAGTTTTTTACAATTATCGCTTTTAGCGTTTTTGATTTTTTATTATTTCATAATAGTTATACTATCGAAACGTATAAGACGTAGTTTTTATGGCAATTTTAATCACAACTTCCTCACATATAATTGCTATTATATTGCAACTGACAATATAGAGACAAAATGGAATACAAAAGAATTGAAATTTTTATTAGTAATTACGGTGCTTTTAAACAAGGATGATTTAACCATAGTTTATGTTTTTTAAATTTGAATCTAATGAATGTAAAGAATTACGATTCGCGGAGTGGTATCAAGTATAATACGAATGATATAAACTATATTTCTATAATTTCCAAAAAAGATATTTCCGCTGATGTGAAAAAATTTTTTAAAAAATTTACAAGTTTTCTCGGACTGATACCGCTCAATTTATATATTCCATTTTGTTTTCTGTGGCATCGTTATTTTTTTGGCATCGTCTATTCAGGTTTAATCACGTTGATATGCTTGGCTACCGCAAAAAACTTCCACGGCACTGTTTCGGGCGGAAAAACCTTAAAAACCATTGCCTGTCCTGTCGTCGGATGCTCAAATTTTAACGAATATGCCCAAAGCGCAAGGTTTTGTCCCTTGCCTATCTCGGTACCATATTTGGCGTCGGCATAAATCGGACAGCCGGCACCCGCCATCTGTACCCGCGCCTGATGGCTACGCCCCGTAACCAGCTTTATATCTATCAGCGAGATTTTATCGTAGCTTTCCAACACCAAATAGTCAAGTTCGGCCTTTTTTGCGTTTTCTACCATGGCGGGGGCAATCTTTACTATGTTGTTCTGCTCGTCCTTGACTAAGTAATTGACTAGCCGCCCACGCGAATCGCGGGGCCGCCCCACCGTCACTGCCAAATACCTTTTTTCAAAATCTCCGTCTCTTAATTGCTGTGATAATCTGGACGCCGCCTTAGAGGTTTTGGCAAACACCATGACGCCGCCCGTCGGCCTATCCAGTCGATGAATCAATCCCGTAAATACGTTGCCTGGTTTTTGGTATTTTTCCTTTAGATACGCCTTAACAATATCCAGCATATTTTTATCGCCCGATTCGTCGCCTTGGCTGGGTATGTTTTGCGGCTTTACGGTAACGATAAGGTGGTTATCCTCGTAAAGAATTATCATTTCGTCCATTTTTACTATCGTTCTCCTTATAAAGCACAATTTTTGGCAAAAAACAGCCTTGACAATCTCGGCAGAAAACGGCAACAGCGGTTACGCCTAAGACTGCGTACATAGCTGTACATAACCAAGGTGCCGGACCGAACATAGCCATTATACACCGATGAATGTTTTTTCACGTTCTCTCTTCCAAAGTCCGCTGCAACCGCACGGAAGAGGTATCCCCTCGTCTGTCGGCAAACAGACTTCGTAACCTTGGGCTTTGCCTTTAAAATCTTTTAAACATAAATTAAGGATATTCTCGATTACCGTCGGTTGTAAGCCCGTGGTGTAGCTGTTGATAAGCACAAATAACGGATTTGGCTTTAAAACTTTTGCAGTAAGGCTTACTAAGTCGTAAAGATTGTCCTCTATCTTCCAGATTTCTCCGTTTGGCCCTCGGCCGTAGCTGGGCGGATCCATAATTACCGCGTCATAAAACGAGCCACGCTTGATTTCCCTATTAACAAATTTTTCGCAATCATCCACAATATAGCGTATCCTGTCTATAGGGACAGCGCTTAAGTCCGCGTTTTGTTTGGCTCTGTCCACCATTCCGCGGGCGGCGTCTACGTGAGTAATTTTTGCTCCGGCAGCCGCACATGCGACACTTGCTCCGCCTGTATAGGCAAACAAATTTAGTACATTTATCTCAGGATTTTTTACAGGATCAGACTTTATTGAATCGTTTTTTGCCGAATCGGTTTTTGTTGCATTATTTATTAAATCTGTCTTTTGTTTATTTGACAGGTCTGCTTTTATCAAATCAGTCATCAAATCCCAGTTGACTGCCTGCTCGGGGAACAATCCGACGTGCTTAAACCCCATCAGTTTTAGCGAAAATTTAATGTTTTTATAGGAAATCTGCCATTCGTCGGGTACTTTTTTTAAAAATTCCCAGCCGCCGCCGCCCTTGTCACTCCGTTTATAGATAGCGGATAGATTTTTATATTTTGACAGGTCAAAGCAGGCGGGCCAAATAATCTGCGGGTCGGGGCGTAAAAGAATAATATCCCCCCACCGCTCAAGCTTTTTGCCGTCGCCTGTCGCTATGATTTTGTAATCGTTAAAACCGTTTGCTATCATCAAATCCGTTACCTTATCTAATTCTTATATATTATATCGTCCATATCGTTTTTGCCTAAATTTTGATTCTCTTTTTTGCTTTTTTTGCGTAAAAAATAAATCATAATTGAATAACACATCATTCCTGCCAAACCTAAGATATCTAAAATAAATCCAATTTTTCTAGATTGCTAATATCGTAACTCTTTCCGACTATCCATAAAACAACTCCGTTTGTATAAATAGCAAACGAAAAGCAAATAAAAATCATTGTTACTACAAATTTCGCATTTATCTTCATTTTTTACCATACTTCAAACTATAACCAATTATTTTACAAATAAGCCTTTGAGCAGATTTTTGGTGAATATGACACGAATAAGGTTTTTAGGCAGCAGAACTACCTAAACGGTTCTTTCGCATCATTGGCACAAAAAGATACCGAAGAATTTAATTAGATGTAAGCAAATAGGGTTATATTTCTGCCGCTTTATTATATTTTGCTTACGCCCAAATTTACAGTAAAGGTTTTTAGGCAGCAGAACTACCTAAACGGTTCTTTTCGCATTATTGGCACAAAAGACGCTAAAGAATTTAATTGGATGTAAAACTAATCGGCTATATTTCTGTCGCTTATTTATATTTTGCTTACGCCCAAATTTACAGTTTTGCCGTTGATATTTACTTCCTCGCCGCCTTTTTCGTTGACTAACTTATCTGCTAAAACGTCCCTGCAAATTGATTTGCCCGCTTTAGCAAAAACGTCGTTTATTTCGGCATCATCGCTGTAATAGCTTAATATTATATGGTCTGTGACCTCTAGTCCGCTATCCTTACGCATATTTTGTACTTTGGACACGATTTCCCGCATATGTCCCTCGGTGATAAGCTCTGGGGAAAGGGCGGTGTCCAGCACCACGGTGATACCGCCGCCTGCCGCCGCCGAAAAGCCCTCTTTATTGATTACCGAAATTAATACGTCGTCTGCCGATAAAGTAATGGTTTCTCCGTTAAGGTTCATCTCGTAAACGCCAGATTTTACACTAGTAGCAACCTTTTCACCGTTTTGCTTTAGGTGCTCGCGGATTGCTCCTATTTTAGAACCGTATTTAGGTCCCAATGTCTTAAGTTGCGGTTTTACGTCAAATGTCAAATAGCCGTCCGCCTCGCGGGCAAACTCAATCTCTTTTATGTTAAGCTCGCCGCGTAAAATCTCGGTAAATTCATCTTGCGGCTTATCACGCCCCGCTATCAGCATACGCTTTAATGGCTGACGGTTTTTAATATTTGACTGGTTTCTTGCCGACCGTCCCAATTCCGCCGCCTTTTGGCATAAATCCATGTCTTTTTCTAACGCACTATTGATGTACTTTTCGTCTGCCTTTGGAAAGTCGCACAAATGAACGGATAACGGTGCGGTTTTATCTACATTAAAAACAATGTTGCGGTAAATACTCTCGCTCATAAACGGAATAAACGGTGCAGTAATTAAGGACAGTTGTTTAAGAGCGGTAAACAACGTCATAAACGCCGCAACCTTGTCCTCGTCCATTCCGCCGCCCCAAAACCTTTCGCGGCAGCGGCGCACATACCAGTTAGAAAGGCTGTCGGTAAAATCCGAAATCTCCCGCGCGCTTTCGAATATCTTGTATTCGTCCAGATTTTTGCGAGTGTTTTTAATCAACGTATTAAGTCCGGATAGCAGCCATTTATCCATAAGCGACAGCCTGCATTTGTCTAGCTTATATTTTGTTGGATCAAACTTGTCTATCTCGGCGTACAGCACATAAAACGAGTAGGTGTTCCATAACGTACCCAAAAATTTTCGCTGAGCCTCGACTACTGACTCTTCCGAAAATCTTGAAGGCAGCCACGGTGCCGAAGCGGTATAAAAATACCACCTCACGGCGTCGGCTCCTTGCTTATCAAGCACAGTCCACGGGTCGACAACGTTTCCCTTGTGCTTAGACATCTTTTGCCCGTGCTTGTCGTTGATATGCCCCAGTACTATACAGTTTTTAAAAGCGGGCTTATCAAAAAGAAGTGTCGAGATTGCAAGCAGAGTATAAAACCAGCCGCGGGTTTGGTCAACCGCCTCGGATATAAAATCGGCGGGAAAAGTCTTTTCGAAAACATCCTTGTTTTCAAACGGGTAATGATACTGCGCAAACGGCATTGCGCCGCTGTCGTACCAACAGTCGATAACCTCCGGAGTACGATGCATAGGTCCGCCGCATTTACTGCATTTGATGACAACAGCATCTACGTACGGCTTATGCAGTTCGATATCGCAGATTATTTCACCCCTCTTTTTTAGTTCTTCCTTACTGCCGATTGCCTCTTGATGGCCGCAACCGCAAATCCAAACGGGCAACGGAGTTCCCCAATAACGCTCGCGCGAGAGCCCCCAATCCACTACATTCTCTAAAAAATTCCCCATGCGCCCTGTACCGATTGCCGGAGGCATCCAACTTACGTCTGCGTTATTCTTTAGTAGATTTTCCTTGATTTGAGTGGTTTTTATAAACCATGTCGAACGTGCATAATACAACAGCGGAGTATCGCACCTCCAGCAAAACGGATAGCTGTGAGATACCGCCAAAACTTGCTTAAGCAATCCTTTGTTTTTTAAATCCTGCAAAATATGCTTGTCGGCATCCTTAACAAACATTCCGCTATAGCCTGTCGCAGCCTCGGTAAAGCGGCCCGATTCATTAACAAATTGAATAAACGGCAGGTCATACTTTTTGCCCACCTTAGCGTCGTCCTCGCCAAATGCCGGTGCAATATGAACAACGCCGGTTCCGTCTGTCAGCGTAACATATTTATCTACGGTGACAAACCAACAATCCTGCTTCTCTTTTTTGTAAAAGTCAAACAGAGGAGCATAGTGCAAGCCTTCCCACTTTTTACCTTTTTTTGTTTCGATTATTTTATATTCGTTTTCGGCAAAATGCTTTTCGATAAGTTCTTTGGCCAAAATATATCTTGCGCCGTCTGATTCGATTAAAGAGTAATCATAGTCGGGATGCATACACAAAGCGACGTTAGATGGCAATGTCCAAGGAGTTGTCGTCCATGCTAAAATAAATGTGTTGTCGGTTATTTTGCTATCCGGTTTATTTTGAGTGGCCTCTACCTTAAATTTGACAACGGCGGTCTGGTCTTCTACGTCCTTGTATCCTTGAGCAACCTCGTGCGAGGATAAAGCCGTGCCGCAACGCGGACAGTAAGGCACAATCTTATGCCCCTTATAAATAAGCCCTTTGTCAAAAATCGTCTTAATCGACCACCAGACCGACTCGATATAATTATCATGGTAGGTGACATAAGGATTATCCATATCCACCCAATAGCCTACTCTGTCGGTCATTTTTTGCCACTGTCCGACATATTTAAAAACGCTGTCTTTACATTTATCAATAAACGGAATTATTCCGAATTTTTCGATTTCCTGCTTGCCATCGATACCTAATTGTTTTTCGGTCTCTAATTCGACGGGCAATCCGTGAGTATCCCAGCCCGCTTTACGCAGTACATGATATCCGTTCATCGTTTTGTAGCGGGGGATTATGTCTTTCATTACGCGAGTCAAAATATGGCCTATATGCGGCTTTCCGTTTGCCGTCGGCGGCCCGTCATAAAACGAAAATTCCTTTCCGTCCTTGGTTTTTTCTAAGGTTTTTTCAAAAACCTTATTCTTTTTCCAAAACTCTACCGTTTCCTCTTCGCGTTTTACAAAATTTAGATTTGTATCTACTTTGTCGTACATAATTTTTATCCTTGATTAAAAGCTAAAATCTTTAGCTGCGTTTATTATTTTTTATCTTTAACAATCGTAATAGATTGTTATTTTTATTCTTTTTTCTGCAAATCCTGTTTTATATCCGAAATATCATGTTTTAACCTTACAATATGCCATATTGACAATAACCATTATTAACGAAAGCGACATAACTGCCGCAAGAACAGATCCTAAAAAAGATTACAAAGCCTAATCCTCCACTTGCATCAATAACAAAAAATATTCCGCCGATAATAATTGTACAAAAGAAATCCATGCAGTAACTGTCAAAACAGAAATCCATGTAAAACCCAAACCATTTGTATTTGATTCTGATTTTTTATCCAAAAAAATAATCTCGTCTTTCAGCCATGCCAAATGATGTTTTTCTTATTTTATTATTTTCTAATTCTTTAATAGCGACGCAATTTATCTTTATTCCTTCTTTTATAAAGCCCTCTACTTCCGTTTCATCAATAGACAACGAACAATTATATAGATAATTTATGGCATTCTTAATTTCCGGACTACTACTCTTTGTCATAATGCTCATTTTTCTTTGCAATTTATGCGTATTTCCTTTTCGTCACCACTTAATCCTACAAACAGAATTGCGAATTCTTCACTTGTCATTGCATTACCGCATACACAACATTTTTTCATACGTTTTTCCTGTAAGTTATTCGTTTGCCAGTATTCTTTAATTTATTTTGATTGACGTACTGAATATTAACGGCCATCGCGCCGATGGTAATAAAAAAGCGGAGGACAGCGCAAATTCGCCTCCTTCCGAATAAACTTGTGTCAAATAACGCTATTTTTAAAGATTTGCGAAAGATTTGCAAAACAAGTTTAACAAAAAAATCGTGCAACCGGTTCCGACTAATCATACCGAAGCGGAATTCTTTCAGCCGACTCCTCTAAAGCTACCTTGTGGCACACGACAAAATCTGTTTAGTGCTGCTTCATCTCTGACCTGACACGGTTCACAGCATGCCGTTGCACAAGACCTTAGGATCAACATTACTTAAAAAAAGCAGCCTTCCATACAAATAGCCTCGACCGGTATTCTGCCTTACTGTAGCGGATTGTAAGTTACAGGGCACCGCTAGCTCCCCGCATAGCACGACGACGGTATTATATCACAGTAAGATAAAAAAATCAAGTGTTATCAAAAAGTTGTTAAAATAAATTTAAAACAAAGTTTCTTTGATGAGATAAGGATGAATTGCAGAACCACAGATACCTTAAAAAAATAAATACTAATCTTATTAAATAACAGATTAATTTTGAACGGATTTTTAAGTGATTTATGATGGTAACTTATTAATTCAGAAGTAAACATAATAAACACTGGCTTAGTTTTTTACAAAAGTCACCTTCATATTTGATAATTTATTTTGACAGCTACGACTGCCGATGACAAGTAAACCAAAACTAAGGAATATAAATTCGGTACCGGTTACGACTTAATAGATGTGTAAAAATAAACTTTATAGATATTTTTTAAATCATCATCACTTTTTAAAAACTCGTCTTTAAAAGAATTTAGCAAAAAATTCATGTAATTTAACAGGAATACAAAATGTTATTTAAGCATCATTGCTTTTTAAACGACCTCGTTTCGCCAAAAATTTCTATAGAAATATTCCCGCTGGCTAAAATTTTTCCGCTAATCGTTTCGGTTTTTTTGCCGTTTGCGTTTTCGTACTTAACGGTTATCGTAATCGTTCCCGTTTTTTTATCATCGGATGTATCGTCATAACTGTATTTATACGTGCCGTTATATAAATTCAAACCATCGACAAGCGTATCTTTTATCTCGCCTTCTCCTAAAAAATAAACCTTACATTTGCCGTTAGCGTATAGTTCCAGATAATACTTAATGTTAGAAGATCCGTCGACATTTCTATATGTCCCCACAAGGTCTTTATTTCCGCAGGCAAAGCAAGCAATACAACAAAACATGACCATAAGCACGGCGATTGTTCTTTTTTTCATATAACCCTCCGAATTATTTTGAAAATTCTTTTTAAATATTTTTTTAAAACTAAACTCCGAAATTATTTTTCGAATATGTTTTTAAAAAATCTAATCTTTAAAATTATTTATATTATATCATCTTTATATTATATCACCTTTCTTATTTTTGTCAAACATCTAAAAATATCCGCTTATTTCTAGACAATTCGGATAAAGCACGCTATAATAAGTAGGTATCGCTTGATAAATTTAAAAAATTATCCGGATTTTTCTTAAAAAAAAATCTAACATCATGGAATTTTTTAATTAAACTAAAGGAGTAATCATGTCACACGAAATCTTTAACGCAGATAAAATCCTAAAAAAGAACAGCCTTATAAACGCCGGTCTTACCGACAGCGAGCTTACCCGTCCCCTTGTCATTATCCTTTGCGAACAGGGGTGCCATGCCGCTGTAGAACATATCAAGCACGGTGTGATAAGCAGCGGATGTGCTGCCTTGGTTATTGATATGCCCGCCCTATCTGACATGGCGGCCGAGGGCGCAAGTAAAGGTACCCTTCTTTTTGCAAGGGAATCTGCTGCCGATATCACCGAAGCCATATTAAGTATGTATTCAGCGGACGGAGCGGCAATCGTTGCATCCTCGCAAGCAGCGGCGGCAGGCATGATTATGGGCGCCGTCAGGCATAACATTCCGCTGGTTTTTTTGCCGGCATTTTTTACCGGAGCGTATTATCCCAGCCGTCTTATTAACATGAGGGCGGCTGTTAACTGCGGCAAAGCCGGCATAACCGAATTAGAAGATTTACAATGCGGTATCAGCTTTGGCAGAACGATGGAGATGGATAATCTAAACAGCCTGTGTATTTTTTTGGAAGGCTGCGGAATTGCCGTTAAGGATTCGGTAGGTGCTTTTAGTGCGGACGAGAAAATACATAAGGCGCGTAAGTGCGGCGAGCTTGCGGCAAAGCGGGCGGCTGCCCTAAGTTATCCGCGCAAAGACTTGACGATTGCCGCTATCGACTGCGGGCTTGCAGCTTATATTGCGGCGGGCGGAACGGCGGCTGCTCTCCTTGACATTCTTGCCATCGCTAACGAAAACCAATTAGGGCTTGACCTAAAACACATTGAGAATATAAGCAGCAAGCTCCCATTACTTGTCGCGGTTGCACCTTTTGGGAAACATTGCATACCTGCTTTTGTTAGAGCAGGAGGCGTTTTTGCCGTGCTTAAAGAGTTGCTAAAGATACCTAAATTGCTCTCTCCATCTGTTAAAATCGGAGATACTACGCTGGTCGAGCTTTTGGGCGAAGCCGAGATAATTAGCGGCACAAGCAATCCCAGAGGCTCTGAGGGCATGCACCCTTATACAAACAGTGAATTTAGCGAAAAATCAAATGGTTCATCGGGCAGTTTTAGCGAAACTGAAAATCCGGAAGTTATCACACCGCTAGAAAGCCCTGTTCTTCCCGAGGGCGGCTTTGCGCTGCTTAAAGGCAACCTTTTTGACTATGGAGTTTTTTCTCGCAGGATTAAGGAAAAGATTTTTAAGGGTACGGCAGCAGTCTTTGACAGCGAAGAGCAATTTAGGGCTGCCGTCTTTAACAGCCTAATAAAAGAAGGCACGGCGGTAGTAATTCGCGGGCAGAGCGCAAGAGATAACGGTATGCCGCTGTTAGATTTGCAGTCAGCAGTGCGCACAGCGGGTTTAAGTGCAGTGGTAATCATAACCGACGGCAGATCTTTGGAAACAGGCGGGTGCGCCGTAATCAGCTTGTGCTGCGGTGCCACACTTACGACAGTAAAGAACGGAGATCTTGTTGAGATTGATTTTAAAAAATGCAAAATCAATCTCAACATCGCAAGCAAAGAGATTAATACCAGACTTAAAAAGCTAAAAAATATCGACGAATTACTTACGGGCGGACTACTCAAATACTCGTATCTTGTAGGCGAACCGGACAATGGCTGTATAATAAAGCAAAAGTTTTAAAACATATAAATTATTTTATACAATCAAAACCATTGGCGTAGTAAACAACATCCAAAAAAAGAAAAAAAACCTATACAGTAAAGCAAAAAGCATAGCGGCTTTTGATAAAGAAAGGTAAAAGAGGCAAAGTGGAATTTAGAAAAAAATATTACATAGGCATAAATAATGAATTGAGATTTATAAAAGTTGTCAAAATACGAAATTGACATACGTCAGCTATTTGCGGCGATCAGCATAAAAAAAGCTACGGAATTCTGCATAACGAAAAATCAACAACAGTAAAAGATAAGACGAAAACAATAACTTAAGAAAAAAATCAAGCGAATTGAAATAAAATAGAATAATTAAAAATTTAAAACCAGATAAAGAGAGTTGAATTTACACAAGCTAATGGGCAATTTTATATAAAAAAATAAGATTTCGTTGAAACGATGCTCCAGATTTTAGATATACAATAAAGCTGTTATAAACGGATAAAAGGAATACAAAAAAATCGGGTAAAAATTTATCTTTATGAGATAAAGAGTGGCAAAAAAGACCAAACCTATTACCATTCACTGGTAAAAATCGCCTTTGCTTATGTTACGCCTCTATCACGTCTATTATAGTAAAAGAATTTTCTTTATTCAATCTGAAGTTATTCCGGTATTTACGTCTAAGCCGGCAGATAAAACATAATAATAAGAATCCACCAGCTGAGCTGGTGGATTTTCTTAGACGGGCATAGCCCTATTGGATTTGCAGCCCCTCAAGGGACATGTTGATTCCGACACTTGCAATACCGTTACTTTTTCTTAAATGGATCCATATATTCCTTGATGCTTATTTGATCTGTTATCATATCTTCTTTTTCTTGGTTCTTTATGTATTCTTGTATCGCTTTCTCATTCCTGCCTACAGTATCTACATAAAATCCTCTGCACCAGAAAATGTCTCTGACCGTACTTATACTTTAGATTTGCATGGCGTTCAAACAGAATAAGCGCACTCTTGCCCTTTAGAAATCCTACGAAACTTGATACTGATAGTTTTGGCGGTATTTCTACATACATGTGTATATGATCAGGGGCAAGCGTGCGCTTCTATTATCGTTACTCCCTTCCATTGACACAGCTCTCGTAGTATTTTGCCTAAATCTGCTTTTAGTTTTCCATATATCTCTTTTCTTCTGATTTTTGGTGCAAATACTATGTGGTACTTGCAGTTCCACTTTGTATGTGCTAGACTGTTATTGTCCATTTGGATTGCCCTCCTTTGCTTTAGTTGCCGGTGTCGGAACCGTAACTTATTTTAGCAAAGGAGGGCTTTTTTGTCACTCTGGAACGCTAACGCTCTCTCTGGTACCACTAGCACAGCTAGTGCTTTAATATACAAAAAAAAACGGAGGATTAAATTCGCTCCGTTTTATTTTAAATGAGTTTTTAACGTATTCTCTAAATAATTACAAAAACACACTATCTAAATAGATATTTTAATAATACTTTAAGGCAATTATTGTATTATTCATTGTTAAAATTAACTCTGATATTAGCGTTAAAATATCCGCGCTCTTGCCGTTTATCGTATCTATTTCTTTCCACACAGGATATTCAGAATCCGGTGACTCAATAATGAATAAAGCGTTTTGATTCGCCTGCACATAAATACTTTCACCCAAACAAGTGATAACAATCATTCCGTCAGAATGAATCACAAAGCCTTTCGCCAGCGAAATAGGCTGTTGTTCGGCATTCTTTACCCTACTTACAATCGAACTGATTATATTTGCCGGTACTTTGTAACTTATACCGGTCATTACATCATTTATGGTATAACTAAAAGCATTCAATCCGACTAGGCTGCCGTTTAAGTCAAAGCAAGGCCCGCCCGAAGTCCCAAGCGGTGCAAGAGCGGTCGTTTCGACAAGGTAAAGGTGCTCATCTGTATTAAGAAGGTTGACTTCGGCAAATTTAGGACAGCAGCTTACCATGCCGTCATACACGCAAAACTGCGAACCTACATACCCTGCCGCTAAAATCTCCTGACCCACCGCTACCTTTACCGGCGTTTGAATTGCAGCACCTTGTACCATGTCATTTTGCTCTAGCTTAAAGGCGTAAACCTGCGCGGAAACATATTTAGTTTTAAGAACGGCGACATCGTAATCCTTGCAGTATCCGATTATGTCGGCATCTACAAGTTCATCAAAACCCTTGTTTAAAAATTTTACTGTTACTTGAGTTTTAAGGGTGGCGGCTTTATTGATGACGTGATAATTAGTGACTATTATGCAACCGGAACTGTCTGCCTCTACCACTGCGCCACTGCCTATCAAACCGCTATCAATAACCTCAACAACTCCGTACTTAACCTTATCCACAAGCTGCGCCTTGGTCAGCACATCTTCAGTCTGCGGTACATCATTCCGGCAAGATGCGACAGGAAAAACGCATATCGCCATAAAAAAGATTAATATGACTAATTTAATTTTTTTCATATTCAAGATTGTAGCACATTTTTTTTTAATAATCAATATAAATAGAATAGTATGCCTGTTAAAGGAGGACCGATGCACGGCAAAAGGCGGCTTGAAGGAGCAAAGTTTGTATTGCTTGATTGCGACAGACGGGAAATCATGTGCGTCAAAACCGACGATTGCGGCGAGGCGTTTATTGATTGTATTCCGTTTGGACGGTATTTTTTAGTGGAAATCGAGCCGCCGTGCGGTTATGTCCGCTATAGCCGTGAGATTGAAATCGTTATCAGCGAAAGTTGCCCGCATCGTTACGTCGAGGTAATCGGGCGCCGCAAGTTGGGCAGCCTTAACATATTAAAAACAGAAGATTAGTTAAACAAGCGGGCAACAAAAAATGTGTTATCTCTGCATTTATGGCCATTAATCAAAAAACTTGTCTGCGATTCCCGTGTTCGTATACGATAAATAATTCAATTGAATCAACAATTAACCTAAATTCCGCTGTCATTTTTATTTTCTTCAACTTCAATACCTTTTAGATATTTTTTTGCTTGTTCGGTTTTATATTTTGCCGAAAAAACCTCTTTAGTCTTTTTAATCAAATCATCTTCGTACCTTGTCATGTCGTCAGGAATAAGATTTAGGTCTTGCAGAATAGAGACAGCCTCGTTTATGCCTTTTTTTAAGCGGCTTTTATAGGTTTCTAATTCGCCGGCCGTCCTAGTTAGTATTAGCGCCGAGGTTATGTTGTAGCACTCGGTTATCCTTACGCAGACGCGCTCCAATTCGTAAAAATCATCGCCCGCAAGAGAAGAGCTAATATTTGTAGCCGACCTAAGAGATTTCTTAATCTTTTTCAACATCTTAATGTCTATTTTTGGCGAACTTAACAGCGCTCCTACATATGCGATTTTGCGACAAAGCAAAAAAGTCTTATTTTTACCGTTTCTTGGCCAAAGCAGAACGATTAGCCCCAAAATAAATGCCACGGTAAGTAGCGGAACAAATATAAGCGATAGCCGGTCAGAAATTATTGCGCAAATCATAATCCTTTATTCTCCTCCGCTTTGTTATTTAAAGAGTTTTCATTTGTCAATTCTTCCGATATATCTTCGATTAACTTATTAGCCAAATTTGTGTGCCGGTTACGCGCCAAAATACCGTTTTCCATCACAATGTCCAAAGTTTTATACGGAATTTTAATACCTTTCGCCTTAAAATCAATAGCGATTTTTTCGGTCAGCGCCCAATAAACATCCCAATAATCAGCAGTTTTTACCCACGCTCTTGCATTATAATCAAATGAGTTTTCGGTGTGCCTCGCCATTTTTACCATAGGCGGAGGATCATCTAACGTTTTCGGTTCTGCTAATAGCGTGGCATAAAGGGTGGATTTTACCAAATCAAGGTCGCTTTCGCGGCTTACCGACACTACTAAATCCACTCGCCTTGTTGGTCTTGCTGAATAATTTATGATGTTATCACCCATTATCTTGGTATTTGGCACAGTTATTTTGCGGTTGTCCGGAGTGACTAGCTCGGTGAAAATCATGCCAATCTTGCGCACAGTCCCCGAAACTCCGCCAAATTCTACAAAGTCGCCCACGCCAAACGGCTTGGTTGCCACGATTATAATGCCGTTAGCGACATTTGACAAGCTGTCTTGAAGCGCCAGCGAAACTGCAAGCCCCGCAGAAAGCAATAAAGTGGTAAGAGGTTGAAGATCGATTCCGATTATTGAGGCTAACACAAAAATCAAAATCAAGTATAAAAAGAATTTAACGATGGACGCAAGCAATCCCCCTAGTGTTTTGCCTAGTGTCCCACGCAAAAAAATCTTTTTTAGCAGTTTGCCGACGCATCTTACAATCACAATCCCAAAAAACAGAACGGCAAAAAATCCGACTATTCGCCAGCCATCCGAATAAATAAAGTCCTTTATGCTGTTTAAGACTTCCTTAAAAGACATTTTTCATTTCTCCTTTCTGCATTTCGTTATTGTTTTTTTATTGCTTAAGCTATGATTTTTATTGTTTAAGCATAATCGCTTGAAATTTGAATATTGCTATATAATAGTATACCCTAAAAACATTCTAAATGCAATTGATGTAAATTATCAGTTATCTGCATTTATATTTATAAGAATGTATTTTGAGGATAATATCTTATTGCGCTTAAAATTTATGCAACAGCCAAACAAATTATTTTATAAGCATTAACCTATTTACCCCAGTCTAAATTGGTAATATTACAATAAAATTAGGCTCTGTTAAATGACTGTAGTGATAAAAACGACAGTTGCTCTCTTTTAATAATGTCTTTTTTAGATTATTAAAGCTTGCTTTGTCAACTTATATGTTAATAAGTGTCGCAAATCAATACCAATATAGCCAACGTCTAATATCACACAAATCAGGACCACCAGTTTAGCTGGTGGGTTTGCATTTGCGGCACTGCCGCATTGTTACCGGCAAGGCACGAAAGTGCCTGATGAATTTTCTGCCTTATGCTTAGGTGCTTTGCTTCCCTAACGGGCTATAACAGTTACTTTCTATGCTGACAATCTTGTTTTATAAAACTTAAAAAATTTCTATCCCTACATTTTTGTACTATTGGCTTATACTCTTTTTTATTAACGCTAACGCTATTCCTTCCTCACCCGCTAAGACTGTGGTTAATCCACAATGAAATAGGCCCGCCTAAAAGACGAGCCTAATAAACTTAATATTTGTATGATAAAATCTAGTTCGCCCTCCGATTTTGACAAATAATCTATTTTGTCAGGCTTTATGCAAAATAATTAAATGACTTGATAGTTACTTAGATAATAGCCTAGCCTTCTTGCTGTATCCATACCGCATACAATAGCGAACCAAACGAAGGACCACCAGCCGACACAGACAGTTGGAAAGTTCTTAAGTTATAATCCGCCTCAGTACTATCACTTATCAAGCTCCAACCAATAAAGGTGTAACCAACGCGGACAGGCGCAGAAAAATCCACATTATTGTAGTTATAAATAGAAAATCCGTGCCTTGTAAATGATATAACATAGCTTTTATCTTCGGACAATGTGCACCCCCAAATGATAGGACACATCGGCTCGTCCTTATTACCAAGCCCCCAGTCGATTAAATCTTCGGGCGGGTTAGCAAAATCTTCTGGCGTAATATAATCGCGGCTATTCCAGAAAATCGACCAACCTGCTGGACGTATTGTGCTTTCACAAAAAATCGATAGATTTTTGCATCCAAAAAAAACATTGTGGCCTAATCCCAATACGTTTTTCCCAAGCACCACAGATTTCAGATTGTCACAGTTTGTAAAAGCATAGTCACCAATACTTGTAACACTTTCAGGGATTGCTATTCTTGTAAGTTTGCGACACTCATAAAAGCTGTATCTGCCTATTCTGGTTATACCGTTGGGTATAACTATACTTTCTAGATTAGATGAAGTAAAACCCCACTCTCCGGCAAAAACCATATCGCCCAAGTACGTTAAGGTATCAGGAAGCACTACATTTATTAAGGCAGTACTGCTAAACGCATCGTTAGCTATATACTTTAGACCGTCGTTAAATTTTACTTCGGACATAGACGCGCAACGGTAAAATGCTTTTTCACCTATATATTCTACGCTATTCATAGTGACGCTTGTTATTTTTGAAGACCACGCAAAAGCTTGTTCGCCTACATACGTTATACCTGCGGGCAGCACTACATCCAGTCTTATGCCGTCATAATTAGTTGCAATCGAACCAAAAGCGTAATCACCTAAATGCGTCACACTGTCAGGGATGTTTATCTGATCTAAATCGGTAAACCTAAAAGCGCTGTGACCGATACTTTTTAAAGTTTCGGGCAATCCTATATTTTTAATTGTGCCGTTGCTATAAAAAGTATAATCGCCTATTCTTTGTACACCGCTAGGAATATTTTGATTTCCTAGCTTCTGGCAGTTATAAAAAGCATAATCGCCGATGTACTGTACTTTGCTGAAGATAGTGAATCTTAGCTCGACGCAATAGTAAAAAGCGTATTCGCCTATGCTTATAATTTCGCTAGCGCCTTCTACAGATGTTAGCAAAAGGCACGCTGCGAATGCGTGGCT
Source organism: Holotrichia oblita (assembly GCA_023690525.1). Lineage (NCBI taxonomy): Eukaryota > Metazoa > Arthropoda > Insecta > Coleoptera > Scarabaeidae > Holotrichia > Holotrichia oblita. The sequence goes on along the minus strand of JALQSN010000159.1, from coordinate 81,054 downwards.
GGCAATACCTACAGTATCTTGTGGTAAAATCGCCCTGGTGATTGTCTCGGGACTTTTGCAGCCTACCACCCAGTTGCCAACGTAAACTATATCCTCTTCTGCATTTTTCCAAATAGCGGTACCATTAAAAGCGTACGTACCTATATGTTTTATCGTTTCAGGAAGTTTAACTTCTGCCAAGTTTTCGTGCGAGTTAAAAGTATAGTCGCCAATACCTACAGTACCCTCTTTTACTTCTAAAGCAAGTACTTTTTTATCAGTAGATCCTACAACCCAATTATCGGCATAAATTAAAGTTGGATTTTGGGGATCGGCGTATTCGCCTGGTGCGGTTGAAATCTTGGTAGCATAAAAAGCATTAGCACCTATTTTTGTAACAGTTGAAGGAATTGATATTTTTTCCAGACTAGCGGAGTTTGTAAACGCAGATTCTGATATGCGCGCAACACCTTCCTCTAATACTACTTCAACTAACCCTGTTGACGATAACGCATTTTCAAGAATTTTTTCTACATTGCCGGGAATAGTGATTTTAGTAAGGCTGGTGCATCTATTAAAGGCATAGCTTTGGATAGAACGGACTCCCTTGCCGATTGTAACGTCAGTAAGTCCAATGCATGACGTAAACAAAGAAGCCGGCAAAGTTTGAATACGGTCTGGGATCTTTATGCTTTTAAGAACAGTACAATTTGCAAACGTACTTTCTCCTATTTTGATAAGATTATCGGGCAGATTTATCTCCAACAGCCCCTTGCAATTTCGAAAAGCATAATCTCCTATAGTCAAAAGTCCTTCAGGGAGAGTAATCCGGTTAAGATTTTGGCAGCCGTTAAAGGCATTCTTACCTATGTTTTTTATATTTTCTCCTAAGACAACACTTGTAATGACCGAGTTATATTTAGTGTCCGCAAAAGCACCGTCTCCAACGCTTGTAATGGGCTTTCCGTCTAAATATTTATCAAAAATAACAATATCGCCTTTAGCCTCGCCTATACTTTCGATCTCATACTCCGAGCCATCATTAATCAGTCTATAGGTGACTCCCGACTCTCTTCGTACCACATGGATATACGGCTTTGACCAATCAGAATCCTGAAAGTACTTGTTATCAATAGTTAGCGCTTTTACCCTGATGGTATATGTACCCGTTTTTAAATCAGCAAGAGAATACCAATAGTCTCTTCCGATTTGTTTGGACTCGCCGTTTATTTCAAATATATAACCGCCCGTGGCAAAAGGAACCTCGTTCCAAACTATCTCCTGTTTGCCTGTTTCGTACCTTAAATTGGTAGGATTACTAAGCGTATCTGTATTAACATTACAAGCAGTCAATACCGTAAGACAAAACAATATCACGCTTATAGTAATGAATGCAGCAAATTTTTTCATTTCATTCTCCTTGGGATAAAAGATATATTCCGATTTGACAATTTTATAAATGTTTTAATTGTAATCCTCAGAATAGTTCATCTGTGCTCTTTAAGCTTAACGAACATTCTTTTTTAATTCCATTTTAGCCTTATGGTCACGATACATCTCCCAAGGCCATCTAAACTTAAACTTACGTACAGCTAAATCAAGCAAGAACATTATTAATATTAAAATAATCATAAAAACACGAGGGTTTGTCGCGTCGGGATAACTGTTAGGAATCCCTAAATATGCTTTGCTGTAATCAGTGTTATCTATCACACTGCCGTTGTTATCAACCTTATCAATAGTAAACACATTGCCGTTTGAAAGCTTACTTAAATATTCAGATCCATCCTTTGTGGGAAAAGAGTCGTATTCGTCCGAATAAGAGAAGACTGTATAAATAATAAACTCATCGGCAAGAATTTCGCCGCTTTTTGCATCCTTTTTAAGCACTCTGATTTGGTAGATACCTAACTGTGTAAGATTAAACGTAGCCTTAGGACGTCCTCCGGACGTGTCTGCAGTTTTGGTCATTGGTACGCTTTCGGGATTGCCCAAAGTTATATCGGTAACCGTTATTTCAAATGATTCGTCTGTAGTAAAACTGCTTTCTACAGCTACCTGCAACGTGTAATTTGTCCGGGTTGCTGTGGCTTGGATTTCGGATAGCTCAACAGCCTCGATTGGAAACAATCCATTTATTATATTGTCGAGTAGCTGCTTTCCTGTTTTGTCACTCATAAAAGTGCCAGCCCATCCGCCAGGACCTTTAAGATCACACATAAAACTGCCTACTCTGCCTTTACCGTATGTCCATTGTGCATAAATAGGAGTAAATTCTCCCATAAGCGGAGCAACTACACCTTCCTCTGTTTTTAATTTAACTCCGTAAAAACCGCCTAATATAGGAATATCCTCTTCTCTGACGTTTTGTACTACCTGCGTATAAGCGCCTATTATTGGTTTAAAATTACCCTCATTAGTATCTTTAATACCCTCTGAGCCAAAGAGTTCTTTTAGTGTAGGCTTAAGTTCCGAAACACTTGCAGCGATTTCGACTCTTCCTTTACCAACCTCACCGTAATAATCTTTCCATAAGTTATTAAATGAATTCTGCACTCTTTTTGATGCTTCGGTAATTTGCCTGCCGGCACCAAGAGTAACAATTGACAACGTTATCTTATTTTGTACGCATTTTATTATCTGCGGATACAGAGTATTCCATGCTTGATTTATTTCAGGGTCAGGCTCTCCGTCAGTAACAAGTACAATGTGCTTTCGGCTGACATTATTTTTATCAAAACCCGCCAGAGACTTTTCGATTGCCACACCCCAATCCGTACCGCCGTTAGGACTGAGTCGCTCTACAGCCTTGTTTACCGTATTGTAATCGGGCAACGGCTGAAGCCCCATAATTTCTGTAGCAGTAGAGGCAAAAGCTACTAGCCCCAAATAATCTCTGGGGTGTAAATAATCATCCCTGGCAATCGCGACAACAGCCTCCTTGGCTATGGTCATCATGTCTACAGTGCTTCCGACGGCAGAAGGGAATCCCATACTTCCCGAGCGGTCAAGAGCAAGCATAATGGCAACCGGAGGAGTATAATCGTCACATTCTACGGGCAGCATTTGCTGATATAACGTAGGAGTCTCGTTAACTCCGTCAGTTTCGTACATTTCCGCTTTGGTGTACACATTAGGCTTGTTGCTGTTAAATTTGTTGCCTCCGACAGTCAGCAACCCGCCGCCCAAAACATTTACATAATATTCGAGTGTTTCGATAAATCCAATCGGCATATCGCTGTTAGCTATGTTAATTAAAATGACTTGATCATATTTTGACAATTCTACTATGTTAATAGGAGCATCAGCAATCTGCATTACTTTTACGTCGGACTCATAGTTAAAATAATTAGTCTCGTCGTCCATTAATTTAATAAGCGCAGTAGCCTCGTCATTCTTTTGTAATATTAACAGCTTATCGTACGTCATCAAATTAACAAACGAATAAAAATTATTGTTTTGCTTGGTCGTATCCGAAGCGGAGTTAATTACAACATGGATTTGATGCGGACCCAGATCTGTAAATACATGATCTACCCAAATAACTTTGTTGATATCGCTTTCAATATCGACGCTTTTAACCGGATCTTCTTTGCCGTTATCATATAAAGCTACGTCTACAGTACCTGCAAACGTACTGTTATATCTTATGCCCAGCGACACAGTATCGCCTTTCTTTACGTTATAGTCAGGCATTATAAGCCCTGTTACCTGGACTTCTGTGCCATAGTCATTTCCAAAAAAGACGGTTTCAATGATAATTCCATCACGTATTATTGATGTTATAACGCCCATCGCCGATCCGTCTGTTTCTAGTCCGTCGGACAAAAGAAGAATTTTGCCTGCCTTTGGATTAGTAAAGCAATCCTTTGCAAATAATAGTGCCTTGCTGATATTTGTAGCGCTGTCGCCATTAGGACTAAGATTACTCAAAGAGTCTAAGTATTCCTTATTCACTTTGAAGGTATCCATACTAAGCGGAGCAACGTATGCGGCCTCATTTCCAAATGTGACTATACCTACCTTAAAAGACGAATCTCTATTTGTTAATACTTTGTCAATAAAATCATTTTTAGCATCCTGCGTTTTTTGACTGCTGTACGATACGTCCACTACAATTATCAACTCATTTTCGACAATGGGACTATCAAAAGCAAAGGCAACGCCCGTTAGTGCGGTTACGCACAAAAACATAATACATAAATGCAACACTAGCGAAATAATACGGTTTCGGGTACGCCTATATTTGCGCTCCAAACGAAAATACGGCCACAACGCAATAGCGACTGCGGGAATCAATAGCAAAAATAACCATGCATTATCGAATTCTATTTTAAAATTTGACATCATTTTCTCCTTGAGCAACTATAAATCAAATGACTAAACAACATTCCCTGATCGTCTAAAACTCATTTTTCATGTGCAATAAGCGTTCAATAAATACTAATAAAATCAACGCTATAGCTAAATAGAAAAAAAGTTCAAAATTGTCTTCAAGTTCCTCTTTTTCAATGTCGAGAGAGGAAATAGTTTTACTCGTAGTAAAATCGCTTTCTGCCGCGGCTATCTTTACAAAATATGATTCGGTAATCTTTCTGCCTGATATCATAGTTTGCGATATGCTAAAGCTACCATTAATCCATTGCGAAATATAGTACGAATCGCCATTAGATGCCTTTAAAATGGTACCGTCGTCAAGTGTAATTGTAGGATTCGATTCGCTTAATATGTCCTTGGTTTGCCAATAAGTTAGTTCTTCGCCCACGTCATATACATACTTTCCAACCGTTGCGGGCAGCCATGACTTTAGCATATTGTAAAAAATATAGATAAAATCGTTATTTACACTTATATCTGACATGTATGACGAAATAGTAAAAACTGCAATCTTCTTATTTTCATTTACCAAATAAACGGGGTCATCCCTCTGTGTATCTATATCCCGTGCATACATAAGTGCCTTAAAATCACCCTCAGATTTAACCCTGATGTATCTGTTGACAAGAATTCTTTCGGGCTTTACAAACGACATAAGCTGACTGGACTCCGCGGTAGGATACAACTTGCAAAGCTCGTCATCAGCTGATATTCTGTGAATAGTTTCGCCAAAAGCCAAATCTGTATCAGGCGGCTCTGTGTAGGGGTTAAAGATTACAACAATGCCGTCGGTAGGCATCTTCTCAGGCATTTGCCCCTCAAAAATATAAAAGTCATAGCCACCATCAGATATGTTTTGACCAGTCTCTTCTAATTCTTCAAAGGATGTCGTTCTAACGCTAAAATCCCATTGATCTTTTAAAATAGTAAATGTTTTCGTAAGCGCCTCAAAGGTATCACTCGGAAGCGGTGACACATAAATGACATTAATTACCTCTTTTCCGGTGCCGTAGTGGTAAAAGGCATTGTCTAACGAGAATGAATCATTTTCATTAACAAAAACACGTGCATATTTATACGACCTGATCGAAGTCTTGAATGTAACAGTAACCGTTTTGTTTTCACGACATTCGGCTGTTTGAGGCGGCACATCAGTATAGGCTTCTGTTATGTCAGCACCGTCAAGGCCGTAAATATCAAGATATATTTTTGGATTCCAATCATTGTTATAGCAAGCAACCTCTACCGTAAATTTATAATAACCGTCATCCTTAACCGATTTACAACTAAGAATAGCTACGTTCCATTCCTTTTCCTGAGTTACGTTATCTTCCTCATCTAATTCAGCATTCCATTTTAAAATATCCACAATATTAATGCTGTCATCAGCGCATTCGTACGGTTTAGCCGAATATAGCGTTACCGCTGAATTGGGATTGCCGTCAACAAAACCCTGCGCCATAGAAATTGCGCCATCAATGTCGGCACCGGTATAGTCACATGCCAAAGAAACTACTTCATTTATCTCATTTCTTTTAACCAGTGAGTTTAAACCTTCGTTAAACTGGCTAATGTTATCACAATGCAAAATGCTTTTTTGAGTTTGTACCGTTTCGCCATTTATGTCTTCGGTCTTTGTATAAGTTAAAATATCGGCGGTTGTGCCTGCTAAAATGATAGTAACCAATCTATTTTCATTTATAGCTTTTGTACCCAATTGCTTAGTCTTATCAATAGCTCTTTCAAAACAGGTTTCATTGTACGTTTTTCCGTCTTTATCTTTCAGCGTACTATATGTCAGCATACTCACCGAAGAGTCTAATATTATAATCTCCTCGCTTTTTTGTGCCTCCTTTGTGTTTGCTAAAAAAGGCTGTGCCAAAAGAGCCGCACTAATAACTATTATCAAAATCTGACAAATTATAATTAAAAGGTTACGCAGGCGGCTTATAGGGAATTTTCTTTTTCTGTATTTTAAACTCAGTTTCCAGATGTATGTACTGGAAACGAATTTTTGCTGATAATTGGGCTTTAAGATATATATAAGAATCAGTATGATTAATGCTAAAAGACCCAGAAATCCTAAGGGGGCTAACCAATTCAATTTACTCATGCCATAATACCTGCCTTAAGTAATTCTCCAAAAAGCACCTTTTCAATAGGCTCGTCACTTCTTACCGAAAAAAACTCGGCACCACGCGCGTGGCAGAACGTCCTAATACCTCCAATCAAATCTTTAACGGCTTCATCGTAGGCAGCCAACATACTTTTGGTAATCCTAATCCTCATGTTTTTCCCATCAGAAACATCTTTGGACTCAACGTCCATAAGGTTCATTCTTCCCATATACAAAGGCTCGACCTCCTCGGGTGCAAGCACCTGAACAAGCATTACTTGACGGCGTTTAAAGTTGAGGTAATCTACAGCCTTCTTCCATTCGGCTTCGTCGTTTAGGAAATCGGATATAATAACCGTTAGTCCGTCATTAGACCCTGTATTAGGACAATTTGTAATTGCCTTATCTATGTGAGCCTCGCTAGAATATGTTATATTATCCAGCATACCAATCGCCCTGAAAAAAGAATTTTTGCCTACAATAGTGCCGGTAAGATCCTCGGCAACATTATTCTTTATCAGCTTAAACGAAACCTTATCCATGTTATGTACCGACAAAAAGCCCAATGCCGCCGCAATACCTAAGGCGTACGAAGCTTTGTCGGGATTTGTTTTTCCCATGGAAGCAGAGCAATCCAAAAATATCTGAACGTGCATCTGCCTTTCGTCAGTAAACAGCTTTAAAAAATATTTTTCAAAACGGCTGTACAGATTCCAATCGATTCGACGTATGTCGTCACCCAACATATATTCGCGGTAATCGGCAAACTCCACCGTCTGACCATAGGTCTTAGTACGGTGTTTGCCGCCAAAATACCCCGCCAAATTTGAGCGCAGGTTAAGAGCAAGCGTTTCTAATCGACTGAAAAATTCATCGTTAATAACCGATTTCATTATTTTTTACCAAAATGTTTGGCTTTCTTGCCGTCGGAAATGTTTTTTTCGTTAGCTTCATTAGCTAAAGCAACAGGTTCAGCATCGTTTTTAACTTCTTTAATAATGGGTGCGGGACGGTCTTTGACTACAGGAACTTTGAATTCCTTTGCTACTTCCTCGACAATCAAATCAATAATATTATCGGGAGAAATACGCTCGGCAACAGCCTCAAAGTTAAGCTTTATGCGGTGACGGAGTACCGGACGAGCCAACTCGTTTAAGTCGTTAAACGAAACATTAAAACGGCCGTTAAGCAGCGCTTTTACCTTTGCGGCAGAAATGAGTGCCTGTCCAGCACGGGGGCTGGCGCCAATACGTATGTATTTTTTAGATACGGCGGCCGAACATTCGCTGACCGGATGAGTAGCGATGGTGAGTTTCATTGCGTATGTCAAAACATCGTCGGCAACAAGAATCTGATTTGCTGTCTGACGCATCTGCAAAAGGTCATCGGCGCTACAAGCCACATCAGCAACCTCTGCCATTGTTTTTTGAGTCATGCTAACGATATCTTTAAGCTCTGCAAGATTTGGGATATCAACTATTATCTTAAACATAAAGCGGTCCATCTGCGCTTCGGGCAGAGGGTATGTACCGTCCTGCTCGATAGGGTTTTGCGTAGCAAGCACGAAGAACGGCTCGTTAAGCTTTCTGCTTACGCCCATTACCGTAACGGTATGCTCCTGCATCGCCTCCAGCAGCGCACTTTGCGTTTTAGGTGTAGCACGGTTTATTTCGTCCGCAAGAACGATGTTGCTAAAGATCGGACCGGGCTGAAAGCTAAACGCCGAATTGCCCTTATCATCTTTTACGATAATATTAGTACCCGTAACGTCCGCAGGCATTAGGTCGGGAGTAAACTGTATTCTGGAAAAAGGGAGATTGAATACACGACCCAGCGACCTTACAAGCCTTGTCTTACCAACGCCCGGAACACCCTCTAACAGTACGTTTCCGCCTGCTATCATTGCAATAATTGTGCCTTCGACAACTTCTTGTTGTCCGATCATATCGCGCTGAACTTGCGCAAAAATGTCTTTGCACTGTTTGCTAAAATGCTTTATGTTTTCCTGTGATATTTCCATAATCCTCTTACTCTCACTTTATTTTTATTTTTTTTGTAATAGCCAAACATTTTAGACACAGTCAAAAAATATCGGTAGATTTTCAGAAAATTTTAAATTTGAGGTTTTAAACGTACCTGAAGTACATAAAAATCAAAAAATTAAAAATTTATCCAAAAAGATGCTGATAGATTTTAAGCGTTTGTAAACTGTTTGGCTTAAGATGTCTATTACAAACTTTAGGAAGCAAAGCATCCCTTAAGTTTAAATACCGATACACTTATTATCTTATTGTTTTAATGTGAATATACCTATACTTTATTTAGCCTTGCGGACAGCCATTAAGCACTGCCGCAAGGCTAAATGCGCTATTTCAGGTACGACCAATAAAGCTCCAACATTTCGCGAAGGTCATCGGGCATATTTCCATCGGCTAACCCTTGCATCGCCAAATCAAAATAATATTGCCAGTATTTTTCAGAATCATACCGATCCTCTCCCACAACAATTACGTTAGGGTCATACGGATCAACAGGCTTAGGAGGTACAGGTGGAGGCGTTGGACCAACATCCGGATTATCACTGGGATCGCCCTCGTCGCCACCTTCACCGGGAGGTGCAAACTTAGCCCATAACAGCATATCGCCCTGCACGTTGTAAAGAGTACGGACAGGATTTCGCATGTCCTCCTCGTTCTCAAACGCCTCCATCTCCCATTTTTCAAATACCCAACCGGGAGCGGGAGTCGCTACAACCACAGTAGTATCCTCTCCCCTTTTTACAACCTGAAACGAATCTCCCACAAAATAACCGTCGCCCATTATTACAGTAAATATTATCTTATAATAGGTAACCTCGGCGTCAGGCTGCTCTACGGGGTCAGGATCCGGCTCGGGCAGAGGCTCGGGGTCAGGCAGTTCTCTTTCGCCGGCACTGGTCCACGCCAGCCTTTCCTCAAACTCGGTATTCGTTACCGCCACCATCGCAGCCGAACAAAACGTAATTAGCGTAAGGATAACGACGGGCAGCACAAAAATAGAAAGCTTTAACTGCCTTGCTTTTACTGTCTTCAGCTTTGCCTTAGTGTCCTCGCGCTGAAGCATCGCCATAAAGGATTCATCTTTTTCTAGCTCTACCATGGTGATAAGCCGTTGATCCATATCAAGAAGATCAATACGCTTTATCATTTTTTTGGTATTAGGACGGAAAAAAATCAGATAAAACAACGGAACAGACAAAACCGCAACGGCAACTCCTATCCCAAGCGCAATCCATAGCCCTACCCCACCGTCCATATTAAAATTGTTTTTGGAAATAGCGATATAAGCAGGTACAATGCTGGCGCCAAAGCCTACGATAAAGGCACAAATAAACGCCTTAATCAGCCCTTCCCACACCAACCTGATGTAGTATTTTTTAAAAAGCCGCTTGTTTCCCATAATTTACTCCCTTCCCGCATATGTCTATAAACGGGTATTTTAGATTTTTTGAGTCCGCGAGTGGCATTTAGTTTATACTATTTAGCCTTGCGGCAGCCATTAAGCACTGCCGCAAGGCTAAATGCGCTATTTCAGGTACGACCAATAAAGCTCCAGCATTTCGCGAAGATCATCGGGTATATTCTCCTCGGTCAACCCCTGCATCGCCAAATCAAAATAATATTGCCAGTATTTTTCAGAATCATACCGGTCCTCTCCCACAACAATTACGTTAGGGTCAAATTCACCGGTGTTATCAGTATCGTCAGGTTGAGGCTGGTCAGTCGAGTCATCACTAGGATCACCCTCATCGTCGCCACCTTCACCGGGAGGTGCAAACTTAGCCCATAACAGCATATCGCCCTGCACGTTGTAAAGGGTTCGGACAGGGTTTTTCATGTCCTCCTCGTTCTCAAACGCCTCCATCTCCCATTTTTCAAATACCCAACCGGGAGCGGGCGTCGCTACAACCACAGTAGTATCCTCTCCCCTTTTTACAACCTGAAACGAATCTCCCACAAAATAACCGTCGCCCATTATTACAGAAAATATTATCTTATAATAGGTAACCTCGGCGTCAGGCTGCTCTACGGGGTCTGGATCCGGCTCGGGCAGAGGCTCGGGGTCAGGCAGCTCTCTTTCGCCGGCACTGGTCCACGGCATTCTTTCCTCAAACTCGGTATTCGTTACCGCTACCATCGCAGCCGAACAAAACGTAATTAGCGTAAGGATAACGACGGGCAGCACAAAAATAGAAAGCTTTAACTGCCTTGCTTTTACTGTCTTTAGCTTTGCCTTAGTGTCCTCGCGCTGAAGCATCGCCATAAAGGATTCGTCTTTTTCCAGCTCTACCATGGTGATAAGCCGTTGATCCATATCAAGAAGATCAATACGCTTTATCATTTTTTTGGTATTAGGACGGAAAAAAATCAGATAAAACAACGGAACAGACAAAACCGCAACGGCAACTCCTATCCCAAGCGCAATCCATAGACCTACCCCGCCGTCCATATTAAAATTGTTTTTGGAAATAGCAACGCAGGCAGGCGCAATGCTGGCGCCAAAGCCTACGATAAAGGCACAAATAAACGCCTTAATCAGCCCTTCCCACACCAACCTGATGTAGTATTTTTTAAAAAGCCGCTTGTTTCCCATAACTTACTCCCTTCCCGCATATGTCTATAAACGGGTATTTTAGATTTTTTGAGTCCGCGAGTGGCATTTAGTTTATACTATATTATACTATACAACATACGCGGCTGTCAATAGATTTAGATATTTATTTTATTGTTCCGACTTATTATTTTTTATATTTAACCTTATCGTTTTAGAAGAATGTCAAAACTTACCATAAGATTATTAAAAACTTCCCCTAATTGCAATTTTCTTAAACCATTTTAAATTGACAAAACAACGGAACATATTTTTAAGTATGCATATTTTTTCACTATATCAAGAAACATTCTTATATAGAAGATACTTCTTCCGCTCAATTGCCTGATTATAAAAAGCTAATTATTTCGCATCAAAATAGGCACACTTTGGTATTTTTAGTATTATATATTGTGAATCAACCCCTGTCAACCCATTTCATCATTCTTTTTCGCCATTTTCTAACATTTGTCAACAAATTTTATCAAACCGCTTTAAATCCTCTTTTTTTAACACTTTTGCGAAAAACTATATTTTTTACTAACCTTTTTGCAAATAATTATAGTATATACTATACAATTTGCCGCTCGCCGAGCAAAAACAAACAAATGTTCATATATATGAACATTTAAACATTTACTCATACCCTTACCGCAGCAATGACACGGTCAAAAACAATTATCTGCGGCTCGATTTTTAAACAGCGTATACCGTAATATGACAAGCCTCACGTATATTTCATTATTCATCTATTTTAAGATTTTTTTCACAAACATATTGACACGGCCCGCTGAATATGGTATAATCGCAATTATTAACATTATAATAGCTATATTTATAATGGCAAATAAAAAAAAATTTTGGAGGTTTTATGAAACTTATGAAAAAGAAAGTTTTCATTCTGGCGCTACTGTTAGCTTTGACTACACTAGTCTTTGCAGCATGCCCAAAGCCAACTGAAGACCAGACCCTCAACCCCGGGGCGGAAACCGGCGCATATTATCGTATCGCCGACAATGGAAGGACAGAATCGCTTACGTTATACGACGTAGATAAGTTTACTCTTTCTGTTGACAACAACGTTATCGGGGGCGGGTACACACTAGAGGCTACCGCTTTGACGATGAAATTCGACGACGAGTCGGAAATGGAAATCACCGCATCCTTGTCTGATCATGTCATAACGCTGGTATACAACAGTGCTACTATGATGTTTTACAGACAGGTTGACCGCAACGTCAAGTTTGATCCTAACTATTCGGCTGCCAGCCCTAACAATGTTAAGGTACCGAACGGTAAAACGGTAGCACGTCCTGCAGACCCTGTGCGCAACGGCTGGACCTTTTTATATTGGTATGCAGACCCTTCTAATAACGATAAAGAGTATGATTTCGGGACACTTGTTGCAAAGGACATTACGCTTTACGCCCGTTGGGTACAGTTAAACGCAAGCCAACAAGCTTTTAATGTTGGCTTTGATCTTAACTATCCCGGCGCTGAGGCTGCAAATACGCCTGAAGACCAAAAGACCGTAAACGGAATGCTGTACAGCTTGCCCGTCGTAAGTCGTCCGGGACATATATTCTTGGGCTGGGGCGTAAGTATGTTTGATAAAGCAGACCAGCTTGCTTATTCGGTCGTTAAAGAGGAAACTATAATTGAAGAAAGTACCACTCTTTACGCTATCTGGAGCGATAATTCGGCAGGCAGTTCTGCCCCTTATGCCCCTATAGTCAACCTTACTGCAAACGCAATTAACGTTGCTCCGGCAGGCGGCACCAGAGCAGACAACTACAAGCTTGAAATTACCGATCCATCTGGTCAAACAACTCCGGTAACCTTAAACTCGACTCTTTCGCATCCTTATAATTTTTCGCAGACAGGCGAATATACGGTTTCGGTTAAGGCATTAGCAGCTTCTTCTGCCGCATCGGCAGCTACTGTAAGATATTACAAAGCCAACGCACTTGCTAAGGTGTCGATTTTTAACGTTGTCGACAACTCGCTACTGACCTACAATGCAGTTAAAGGCGCAACCGGTTACTACATAACCGTTAATTGCGGAAACAAGCTACATAGTCACAACAATATCGAGGTATTTAACAGTACGTTTACTACCTACTCTTTTAACAACTGCGATATGCAAGAGGGTGGTATCACCTTTAAGGTCAGAGCTGTAGGCAACGGATTAATAGACTCAATATCTGAAACATACGTTCATAATCCTGTGCTTGCGCCTGTAAACTTGTTTGATTATGACGCAGCAACCCAGACAGTTTCGTGGAACATTGTCCCCTACGCTACAGGCTACACCGTTTATGTTGCATCAAGGGGCGTAAACTACACGATAGACAACGGCAGCTCGACAAGTTTTTCGCTTAAGGATTATGACGCAGGCGCAATAACGCTTCAGGTTCGTCCTGTGTCAAATGGCTACAATTCCATCGCTTCAGCGGCACAAAGCTATGTTAAGACGGCGCTCGCAGCTCCTAAAGCGGTAACACTAAACGGTGACACTGTTACTTGGTCTAATGTTAACGACGCAACCTCGTACACCATATCTATCGGAGACATTGAAATCAAAAATATCACCGATACCAAATATAAGCTAAGTTCGGAACAACTGATTGAACTTAGGAAAATAAACGGCGAATATGCGCTAAAAGTTATGGCTAATACCTCTAGCGCCAGTTCGGCATACAGCGACATTGTTACCTTGACTAATAGCTATAACGGAAAGGTTACTTATGATAAAGGCTATATCACTTGGAATCTTGTCCTTGGCGCAACCTCGTATGATATATCTGTAAACGACACGGTTGTAAAAGTAAGCGGCATAAATAAGTATGCTGTTAAACTAACTCAGACAGGCAATAATATTATATCGGTAACTGCCCATGACGCACAAGGCACTTCCTTAACCGCAGCCGCAAAAACCACAGTTTATGCTTACAGCATTACCTTAAGCGGCAGCAATACAATCGATAAGCTTTATTTGGCAGCCGGCGATCCAATCGCAGCTTTGTTGCCTACCGAATCTAAACCGGGCTATAACCTGACAGGCTGGTATACTACTCCTGTAGTAGGTTTGCAAAACGCAGGCAGGTTTACTCAAGTAGCTATGTCTACCGGAGACCTCGTTGTTTACGCCAACTGGACAGCCCGTGAACTTTCTGTCGAACTAGACCTAAGCGCAGGCGGAACAGTAAGCAGCACTACTACTACTGTTACTTATGACAAAGACTACACAATAGAGGTTCCTGCAATAAACGGCAATTCGTTTGTAGGCTGGTACACTATGCCCGGTGGTAACGGAGTCAGATACACCGACGAACGCGGCACCAGTTATAATGTTTGGCAGCATGATCTTAACAACGTTAAATTGTACGCTTATTACGCAAGGCTGATGACTTTTACTTTAATCACCGGTAACACATATAGCGTAAGCATAGGCCCTGATGCCGAATTGGTTTCCTCAATTGTTATTCCCGACACCTATAACGGCTTAAACGTAAGTACCATAGAATCTGTCAGTTATGCAGGTCTAGAAAATTTAACTATTGGCGCAAACGTAGATGATATAAATCCCGCAGCATTAACTTATGCATCAAATTTGAAAAATTTCTATGTATCTGATAACAATCCGGAATTTGCATCGGTAGACGGCGTACTAACCGACAAAACCAAGACAATTCTTCGAAAATACCCTCAGGGCAGGACGCAACTTGATATTCCCACTTCTATAACCACCATCGGAGACAACTCCAGCATCAGTTCAAACGGAGCTTTTGCAAACTGCAATCTGACTACATTAGAACTCCCCGCTAACATAAAGACAATTAATGCAAACGCCTTTAAGAGGTCCGGTATTAAAGAAATAGTTTTAAGAGACGGATTAGAAACCATCAGCAACTATGCTTTTGACGGGTGCAACCTTTTAACATCAATCACTATACCCGCCAGCGTAAAAGACTTAGGTTCGAACGCATTCGAGGGATGTGTCAAGCTTGAAAAAGTAACCTTTGCCGCGCCCACTACTGAGGGCGGCGTCGCAAGCGGACTAGCCATTAAAGAAAAAGCTTTTGCCGGCATGGTTAGAGATATGACCATAACCTTTGAAGAAGGCAGCAAAATAATTTCTATCGGCACAAGTGCCTTTGAAGGCGTTAATTTTGCAAAAAATCCCGCTGATAACATTGCCAAAATAACCATACCCGCAACTGTAACAAGCATCGGAAACAATGCATTTAAAGACTGCAACAGCTTGGAATCTGTTGTTTTTGAGGATAACAGTCAACTTATCAGCTTGGGCAATAATGTATTTAGCACCTGTTCCAGCCTAAAAGAAATAATCTTTGAAGGCTCATCAAAACTTACCACCATATCAATGGGAATGTTCCGTAACGAAAATCTTTCTAACCCCGGTCCTATTGCTGTCGAAAAAATTGTTTTGCCCTCGGGCATAATCGCCATAGCCGACTACGCATTTGCAAATCTAAGCAACTTAAAAGAGCTGGTGATTATAGGCAACGACAATTTTGCAAGCATTGGAACCGGCGCTCTTAACGGCTGCGTATCGCTAGAGAAAATAACCATTCCCACTTCGGCTTCTGCCACATCATTAACCAGCGCACTGTTCTTAGACTGTACTAAGCTATCAGAAATTAACATCGTTAAAAACTCAAGCGGCGCGTTTGTTAATTTTCAAACAATAGACGGCGTACTTTATAATAACACCAAAACAAGGCTGGTCTACTGCCCTGCCGGCAAATCAGGCGGCGCATTTATACTGCCAAAAGATGTAACCACGATTGATGCCAACGCATTTAAGGGCAACTCTTTAACGGCTATTACAGTTGAAAGCGGTAACAATAATTATTCAGCAGAATCTAACGCACTGATACTTAACAGCTCAAAAACATTATTGATTTACGCTTCAAAAAGTGCGGCAACAATCTTTAACGTACCTACTGATATAAAAGCTATCAACGAGTTCGCCTTTGAAAACAGCAGCAATCTGGAGAAAATCAATTTTAACCAAAATGCAGAAATAAATACCATAGGTCAATATGCATTTAGTAATTGTACTAACCTGTCAGCCATTGCTATGCCTAAATCTATCGGCGACATCGGCAAATACGCATTCAATAACTGCTTAAATCTAGAAAATATAGATCTTCCCAGCACCATGCAGCATATTACCGATAGTATGTTTGCAGGTTTGACCGGACTTAAGTCAATTACAATTCCCGGTACTGTACAATCAATCGGCGCTAATGCATTTAGAAACACTACAAATCTTAAGAGCATAACCTTTGCAGAGGACACAAACAATCCAAATCGCTGGGCTTTGACAGAAATCCGCGCCAATGCATTTGAGTATAGCGGGATAACAAGCATAACCTTACCCAACACCCTGACAGACATCGGCAATTATGCTTTCCGTGGTTCCAAGCTGGTTACAATCAACTTTACGGCAGTGCATACAGCTATCACAGAAAACAGCACTAAATTGAAGATTGGCGACTACGCATTTGCAGAAAACAAATCTTTAATTAACCTTAACTTTGCTTATGACGACGGTCACGGCGAAACCAACGACCATAGTATTGTTGGCACTATCGGCAATTATGCTTTTTATGACTGCAATCCTACAAGTGTTAACAAGTTTACTACAGTCAACATCCCTGCCAGCGTAACAACTATCGGCGACTATGCATTTGCTAAAAACGGCAGTTATACTACTACGACCGGTTGGCCTGCCATTTACACATTCTATGGACTTAGAACTTTAACATTAAACGAAGGCTTGGCGACCATTGGTAAACATGCCTTTGAAGACACGGTTCTTTCTTCTGTCGTAATTCCCTCAACTGTAACAAAAATTGACGATTACGCATTTTGTGGCAATGAGAATAGAAGAACTTTGACGTCGTTAACATTTGCAGGCATTGCAGACGGCGCTCCAATTTATAAAACTGACGCACAAGGCGCTTTTATATTAGATGGAGAAGGCCAAAAAATTGTTATAGGGTATGAAGACACAGCTATGCTGGAATATATCGGCGATTCTGCATTCTCTTATCAGATAATTACCAATCTAGTAGAAGCACCGTTTGTATTGCCCAACAGCGTTAAGACAATCGGTAATTATGCCTTTTACCACAATTATAACAGTTCCTCTTACTCCTATACCATAAAAGGACATAATTTTAGATTGCCTTATAGTATAGAGGATGTTGGCAACTACGCTTTTAATTCCGCAGGCACGTTTACAGGCACATTTGACTTTACCGACAGAGCCGGCCGACGCTTGACTAATCTGCAGAAAATAGGCGAAAATGCATTTGGAGGAACAGGATGGAACACCGTTACCGGCGACACCAACGGTAACCTGACAATCCCCGATACCGTTATCAGTATCGGAACCGGCGCTTTCAATAACTGGTCCGGCGCTAAAGGCACGTTAACTATCCCCGGCAGCGTTACCATTATTAGTCCCTCTGCATTTTCTACTATAGGCTTTACGGCAATAGTAATAAAAGAGGGTGTCCAAGAGATCGGATCCGGCGCGTTTACAGGTACAGGCGGCGGCCCTGTTTATTATTCTCACATAAAAATTCCTGCCAGCGTAACAAGTATAGGAACAGCCGCTTTTAGAGGAAATTACCAAGGAAACAATTTAAGAACTGTAGAATTTGCAATGGGAAGTATGTTAACAAGTCTAGATCAGGTTTCCGGCTCTTTTTCTAATTACAACACCTACTCTCCTACAACGATAATAAACGTACCTGCAACCTTGCCAAAAGATTCTTTGTATAAGGTATTTGGTAACGTTCAGGAGTTTAGTACAACAACGCTTGATCCGGGCGAAACAGATCAAGCTATAATTAATGCTTACAAAAATTACCCTTACACAACAATTGACGGCGTACTTTACAGTATAGTTAAAGACACAAATAATAACATTACCGACAAAATCCTTGTACACTATCCCAGAGGCAAGGTAGCAGACCCTAAGGACATGATTGCAAGCGGCACGACAGAAATCGGCGAATATGCATTCAACGGAGAAAATGGTTCTAACTACAAACGATCGATTACCGGCATTGTCATCCCTGACAGCGTAAAATTAATCGGCACCGGCGCATTCGAAAATTGCAGAGACCTTATTAGCGTTACAATTGATCAAACATACAGCGATCTAGAGACAATCAATGCAAACGCATTCAGAAACTGTGTGGTTTTAGAGTCCTTTACTCTTCCTGATTCGCTTACTACTTTGGGCGTCGGCGCATTTTCTCAGTGTTCTTTCTCAACTGTAAACATAAGCGATACTCATAATCATTTTGCAATAAGTGAAGGAATGCTTATGAAAAAGGAGATCAAGCAAGTAGGCGGCGTTGATACTGTAGTTTTAACACCTATAATGCTTCTTGGTTCGTTAGTAAACGGTGTATACATTGCGCCTGCTTCTTTGACGACCATATCGGCTAACATGTTCTACAAAGATACTAAAATAAAAGAAGTAGTACTCCATGCAGGTATAACTTCTATCGGCAGTAATGCATTCTTCGGCTGTATCAATCTGACAAAGGTTACGTTTGCTGCCGGAAGTACGCTAACTACTATCGGAAGCGGAGCATTCCAAGAATGTACTAATGCAGGTTTCACAACTATAAGCATTCCAAACTCGGTAGAAACAATCGCAAGTAATGCATTCACTAACTGTACTAATCTGACTACGGTCACAATATCGCAAAATGAAAGCGCGTTAAGGACAATAGAGACCTCCGCATTCGAAAAATGCGCAAAAATTACATCCTTTACCTTCCCTAACAAATTGCAAAGCATAGGCGATTATGCATTTGATGCTACCGGCTTAAGCGGAGACATTAAATTCCCTGCAAGCTTGAATGTTATCAATAGGGAAGCGTTTAGAGGTCTTAATTATATTACATCAATTACCTTTGCTGACAACAACAAACTTAGTACAATCGGATACGGAGCATTTCAAAACTGTTATTTTGAAAATAGGGATGCAAACATCTATAGAGGTGTAAACTTTGTAGATTTTGGTAAAAACAGCACACTTGATAACATTGCTACTCTTGCATTCAATGGATGTAGACTTCTTACCGGAACTAATGCTGAAAATCCCAATGTACTTATTCTTCCGGACAACTTAAACGACATTGGATTTGAGGCCTTTGCAGGATGCACTGCTTTAGGCGCATTCAATGTATCCAGTGATAGCAAAAACTTTGCGGTCGACGATAACGGCATACTGTATAACTCGTCAATGACAACTTTAATCCTTTACCCTGCAGGCAGAGCGGGAGCTACGTTCATTGTTCCTACGCACGTTAAGACCATCGGTTCCGGCGCATTTAGCAGCGGCTCAGACAACCAAGGCTATATACTACAAACCATAGTACTGCAAAACAGCGTTACGGATATCGAAAATAAAGCATTCAATAATATAAACGCGGTCTACATTTCTTCTAGCGTAGTCAGAATCGCTACAGAAGCCTTCTTTTATGGTAGTACTGCTTACATCGTAGGTCGCAGTTCGGCACCTGAAGGCTGGAAAAGTGACTGGAGAGGCACTGTTGCCAATGTCGTTTGGAACGCTAATCCCTATTCGGGCAACTAAACAACCAAAACTACTTGTAACCTAACAAAACAACCATCTGCCTGATATTAATTCAGCTTTTGGAAACCAAAATAAACCACCTGTCTTATTTGGCAGGTGGTTTATTTTTACGCAAAAATACCTTAAAATCGTATGTTTTGCCCTAATCAAGCAGGCTTCCTTCTTGTGTTAAAAGCGCCGAAAGCCGCACATGGTGGTATTATAGCATTTACCGGCGCCATTGCCGCCCCCATATTGTTTAGGTCGTTAGTGCCAAAATCTACCACTCGCCCCAGCACAGCCATTGTTATACGTGCACCCTCGCCTGCCGCCGACAAAACACTGCATGCTGCTCCTGTAACAGTCCATTGAGCGTACGGAGGACGCTGACAGCCGTATTCCAGCGGGTAACGATACTGTCTTTCGGCGGTTGCAAAATGGCTGGACGTCGCACACGCAATGTTATTATAATAACCTGCGTTTATCAAGCTTGCAGCTATAGCCAGCGACGAACTCATGGTCGAACAGGCACTGTACAATCCTATAAACGGTAGTCCAAGCTGTCTCGCAACAAAACTAGAACTTGTTATTTGGTTTAGTAAGTCGCCCGCTAGCAGTAAATCCATTTCTTTTATTTTCTTTCCCGAGTTTTTTATGGCCGAAGTAATAGATTCCTCAAGCATTTTTATTTCGGCGCCCTCAAACGTCTTTTGCTTTAGCTTGTCGTCCTTTGCCACCTTGTGAAAATACTTGCCAAGCGGTCCTCTGCCCTCTTTTGTGCCGACATATGTGCTGCGGCCCGTGATATAAACAGGATTATCAAAAAGCATGGTCTGCCCGCATCTTGCTTGACCCCGCGCCATATTTGTCTGCCTTCGTTTTCCTGCCAAGTAATCCTGAGAGCATTTAGCCTGTCCGCTCTTTAGCCCTTCGTCCTTTGCCGCCTCACTAAGATAATCGTTACTCTTTGGTTCTATTATAAAGCTGCTGTTCTCTCCCTTATGCAAAATCGTATCCATTTAAAACACTCCCGTGATAAACATATTGAATCTCTCCGCTTTAAAGACTTGTTAAATATTATAGTTGAAATAAACCTAAAACACTCTCGTGATAAACATATTGAATCTCTCCGCTTTAAAGACTTGTTAAATATTATAGTTGAAATAAACCTAAAACACTCCCGTGATAAACATATTGATCAGTCCCGCGACCGCTGACCAAACCACGCCGTTGACTACTACAGGGCCTACTACCGAAAACAGCTTGACGCTTGTCCCCATTATCAGCCCCTCGGATTTAAATTCCATGGATGCGCTAGCCATGGCATTGGCAAAGCCCGTTATCGGCAAAAAGCTGCCTGCTCCGCCCTTACGCGCTATCAAATCGTAAAACCCAAAGCCGGTAAAGAGTATTGCAAGCGTAATCAGCGACATTGACGTAATATTCGCTATCATTTCGCCGCTTAACGCAGGAAAAAGCTTTTTATAAATCTCGCCCATCGCCTGTCCGATTACACAGGTCAGTCCGCCAATCCAAAAGCTATTCCACAGCGAGCTGGCAATACCCGACTGCGGAGTTACCGCATTTACGTATTTGTTGTAGCGTTCGTTTCTTTCACTGATATTTGACATCAGTAATCTCCTTTATCCTAATTTCTTTTTCTTCAACGTTAAAAAAAGGGTTGTGTTGTATTTCGCGTCTTTTCATAAACACCTCTTGAATATATTATTTTATTGTCCGATTGTTTTTATGTATAAAAAGAATTTTAATAAATACAATTACAAAAATACCCTTGAATATTTCATTCAAAGGTATTTTACCAGCACTGTTTTTAAGAAATCAATTTTGATTCGATTGCAATAACAATAATTGACTATACAGCATTTGACTTTGTTTATCGGATTGAGTTTTAATTTTTATTTTTTTGCAGTCTTTTGTCCTGATAATCAACGAATATCCATCAGGCCCATCTGAGTTAACATCAATTTTGGTATCCATCGAAACAATATCACCAATGTTAAAAACCTTTTTAAAAACAGAAAAATAGACAACTTTTTTTGTGTCAATATCAATCGTAAGCTTGCGCAAAAACAACAACAAGAAAGGAAACGGACTTAAAATAACTATCGAAATCCAAAGTATAAGTGCAACAACGTACCTAAAAGAATTAGTATCAAATGGATTTAAAACGTTAAGCCATAAAATAAAAAAAATAATAAATAAAGGTATAACAGCAACGCAAAAAATATAAGTAATAATACTTGCCGGAAATTTTATTATTATTTTGTTGCATTCTGTTTCGATATTTAATCCTTTCATTTAAACACCTCTACAAATCTATTATATAGACTATATTTCAAAAAGTCAAGTTTTACTTCAAATCCCCTTTTTTGCACTACGCTTACAAATAAATTTTGAAAAACTTACATTCGAATTTTGTAGGCTTAAAGCATTGTTTGACAATAAGGACACGCTATCACACTGTTCTAAAAAATCTGTTATGGCTTTCAAAATGGTAAAAACTTTTAAATAAAAAAAGAGTGCAATCGTTTTAATACGATTACAACTCCCAATGAGAGCGCGTTGCATTAAATGCAAACACTATGCTTTTTATAGTTAGTCGACACCGGTATTGTCAAATTGAAATGAATCTTAGTCATACTTAATTCTAAACTTTTCTATAAATTCTGTTTCTGTTGCAGAATTGGTTTTCTTTAGCAAATCACTTTTTCGCTTTCTAACTTCTTCAATCGAAAGACCATCAGTTTCAGCCGTAGCACGTTCTCGTTCTCCCCACGCAATTGCAAATGCCGTTTCAGTTTCTTCGAATGAAAAATCTTTAGGGAAAGCATATTCCGGCTTGTGTTTTTTCTTTGTAAAATAACTAAACAATCCCATGGATTTTCCTTTATAATTTTATAATTGATTTACTAAGCAATTTTCTTGAACGTAAACGAACCACCTTAAGGTGGTTCGTTTATAAACATTATGGTGGACGGGGGTGGATTCGAACCACCGAAGGCGGAGCCGACAGATTTACAGTCTGTTCCCTTTGGCCGCTCGGGAACCCGTCCATGATGGATCATTTTTTAATTTAAAGCTTTTTAATTATTGGTATTTAAAAAATCGTTTATTTTCTAAAATATATCTCCGCAAAATCGCCTCGCTCCTATCAAAAAAAGAGCAAATAGCTTTGCGGGCTTTTATTTTTTTGGAGCTGGAGATGGGACTTGAACCCGCAACCTATTGATTACAAATCAATTGCTCTGCCAATTGAGCTACTCCAGCAAAGCTGACATCAAATGCCCTACGCCATGTTAATCAAAGGCGCTTATTTTATTTTGCTTAACTGCTCAAATAAATATAACAACGGTTATATAAATAAGCGAATCAAGCAAATGTGGTGCCTCGGGGCGGACTTGAACCACCGACACAAGGATTTTCAGTCCTCCGCTCTACCGACTGAGCTACCGAGGCAAATTTGGCGACCTGGAAGGGACTCGAACCCTCGACCTCTAGCGTGACAGGCTAGCGTTCTAACCATCTGAACTACCAGGCCAAAATTTAATTTACAACTACGACAAGCCATACAGCTTATAGGAATAATGGTGGGCCTTCAGGGACTTGAACCCCGGACAAGCCGGTTATGAGCCGGCTGCTCTAACCAACTGAGCTAAAGGCCCTAGACCAGTTAATATTAAAACCAGCCTATTAAATATACTACAATCAAGCGAAACTGTCAACAAAAAACAAGGCTGAAACAAAAACTTTTTTAAACTTTTGTTTTGGCTTTTTTTTATGCAAAAATGCAGAAAAAAAATGAGCTAAAATTCTGTCTTTTTTTTATCGGATTCGGCTAAAAAAATACAGCGCATAAGCATAATAAGGATATTAATATCTTAGGCCAGCGTCCAAATCCCGCGTTTTTGATGCTTTTAGCAATACCGCTGCGGGCAATAACCTTTATGGCCCATACCAAACCAATTCTTAATGACTTTGTTTTGTAACGTCAGCAAAGATTTAATAACGAAAAAATTTTTTAAAGCTAAAAATATATCCTTACAATTTTTCTAAAGGCAAGCTTTAAAGCCTGAGCAAACATTTTTACTCCGAAAATAAAACGGATTTAAAAATTAAACGGAATTCTTTTATACAATCAAAGTTTTTCTATTTCAGCGATTAATCGTTTTTTAAAGCTGCGTACAACCGCTCTTTTTCCAATAAACGTGTAATTATGGCAAATTCCTGCAAAATACGGTTTTTACAAAATGCTAAAATCTAGCCACGAGGGTAAAAATGAAAGTCGAGCATAAATTAATCAGATCCACTCTTTATATCGGGTTATCAGGCGAACTGGACAGCGGAAATGCCGACTATGTACGCGGCAAGATGGACGAGCTTATCGAAAAAAATATCGAACGGCTGGTTGTAGATCTATCCGCCTTGGAGTTTATGGACAGCACGGGCGTAGGCGTGTTGCTTGGCAGATACAAGCGGCTAAAGGCAAAGAGCGTGCCTATTTTTTTGGCGTCTCCAAAAAAGAGCGTTGACAAGGTGCTGACACTATCCGGCATATACGATATCATGCCCAAACTGAATTATTGATAAATCAGATTATCAAAAATACCGGCTATAAGAATTTGTTTGAGAGTTCCTTAAAACTTTTTTTAAAAATTAAACTATATCCTTAAAAAGCAAACGCTATCCTTAAAAAATCAGCATAACGCTAAATATCTATGTTGAAAATTTTAACTAAAAAATTAATCTCTTTAACTTAATTTGTAACCGTAAAAACAATATAAATCTACCCCACCACAATAAATCTAAAGACAAAAAATCATTCGGAGGAAATTATGAACAATTATATGTCGCTTAAGGTCTTTTCTAAACCCGGCAACGAAAACTTTGCCCGCAGTGTTGTGGCGGCGTTTACCGCACAGCTCAACCCGACCGTTGATCAGATAAACGATATAAAAACAGCAGTGTCCGAGGCAGTGACTAACAGTATTGTTCACGCCTATCACAGCGAAAACGAACTTATTACGGTTGATGTCCTTTTGGACGGAACAACGGTACATATTACCGTCATGGATGAAGGCGTGGGAATTCCAGACATAGAGTCGGCACGGCAGCCTTTTTTTACTACAAAGCCCGACGAAGAACGCACCGGTATGGGTTTTACCATAATGGACGCATTTATGGACAAGCTAGACGTGATTTCCACCCAAAACGGCACGGTCGTCAAGATGAGTAAGGTAATAAGCAAGTAAAAAACCTTAAGAAGTATACAAAAAAATTCAGAAGTATTTTTAAAATATTTAGTAAAGCAATTTCTATAAAATTTTTAAATAGAGAAATTTCAAAGATTCAACAGTATGATTTTAACAAAAAATCCAACTCAATTAATTCAACAAAATTCCTGCAAAGTATAAGCAAAAATTCGGCAAAAAACTGTAAGTACTAAGTGGAAGGGGCTATAAGTGGAAGAAATATTCGAGCTTATCAAAATGGCTCAAACAGGGGACGACGACGCCAAAACCCGCTTGGTGGAACAAAATTCCCCGCTTATCAAAAGCGTAATCCGCCATTATAAAAACAAGGGGGTCGAATACGAGGATCTGTATCAGCTTGGCTGTATAGGTTTTTTGAAGGCTGTCAAAAATTTTTCGTTTGATTATAATGTTAAGTTTTCCACTTATGCCGTGCCGATGATTGCGGGTGAGGTCAAGCGGTTTTTGCGTGACGACGGGTTTATAAAGGTTTCACGCTCTACCAAAACTTTGGCGGTAAAAATTAACGCCTTTATCGAAAAATTCAAGCAGGAACAGCAGGAAAGCCCATCTGTAGAGGTGATTGCGGGCGAGTTTGGCATAGAACCGTTTGAGGTAATCTTTACAATGGATGCCATTCGTATGCCTGTTTCGATTTACGAAAAGAGTGATGAAGAGTCCGAACAAACCTTGCTTGATAAAATTGCCGACAAACGTACTGTAGATGACAACATCGACAGAATAATTTTAAAAGACCTTATCAAAAGCTTAAGCCCGCGCGACAAGCTGATTATTGTGCTTAGGTACTTTAAGGACAAGACGCAAAGCGAGGTGGCTCGGGTTCTTAATGTATCGCAAGTTCAGGTATCGCGGCTAGAAACTAAGATTCTCAACAAAATAAAAGCAGAATTTGAGACTTCGGAATCATCAGAAAATAATCAATCAACAGAATAAAACAACATTTTTTCAAATCTGAAGCAAATTGTAGAAAAACCCCTAACAAAGTTTTCTGCAATTTGATTTAGGTAAGCAAAACGGGCAAAAGCATGATTTTTGCCCGTTTTTGCTTAATCTTTATTTCTTTTCTATTTTAAATATAATCATAAAAAAACAAGTAATGTACTGTGATTATATTCTTTGTTAGGGTAAATATTTGAGATAAACGTTAATATTTTAAGATAAAACCGTATAACTACTAAGCTTTTTATCTTAAAACAGCGGTTTTTAACAAATAGATGCTATGCAAAACTCTTTTATGTGAACAGCCTAATTATTTATCCAAACTACTCCTAAAGCAGGTAATCCCAAATGAATAGCAAGTACAGGGCCTACTGTGCTTATCTTGGGCGAGGCCGAGGGAAATTCGCTTTTTACAAGGTCGCAAAGCTTTTCGGCAGAGGCATCCGCACCCAGACTAATGACGTTAATCTTTTGTGCATCCTTAGGAATCGCCGCCGCCAGCTTTGCTATTTGCTGCTGCCGTCCCTTAGAAAAATCGTACGATATTATCGTCCCTTCGACGCACTTTAATATTGGGCGCATATTTAAAATAGTGCTTATTGATTGCCGCACAAAGCCCAATCTTCCGCTGCGCCTTAACGGATCCATATTTTCGACCGAAAACGCTAAAACTATTTTGTCCCTCAAGTTCTCTATCTTTAACGCAATATCATCTAACGATAGATTTTGTGTTATAAACTCGTTTGCGTATTCGGTCATAATTTTTATGCCGCCTGAGACGGTGCGTGAATCCACTACCCTGATATTTTGCCCGTCTACCTCGCGCGCCGCCAAAAGCGCACTGCTATACGCACCGCTAAGGCGCGACGATATGACAAGGCACAAAATTTGATAACCCTTGCGTCGTAGCTCCTCAAAAGTGCTCATAAATGCCGCCGCGGATGGTTGTGACGTGGTACATTTGTAGTTTGAAACATTCCTTTCGAACGAGCCGTTGGTGTCGGTATAGCTTTCGTGAAAAACCCTGCCTGACACGGTATAGGTCATCGGCACGATATGGACGCCTAAATCCGACGCCTCTTGCTTTGTTAGGTTGATAGTGCTGTCGCAAACTATCGCAATCATTTGGGTTGCCCTCTCTTTTTATTATTCTGCCACCGAAATTTACTAGAAATTTGACAATTTTACTAACCGAATTATTAGAGTCTGCTTATACCCGAAAACGAGCAGGTTTTAGACAATTTTCGTTTTGCAGGACATTTTAAAGATGCTGTAACAGAGCTACCGCTAAAAAATAATGGACTCGCGGCGGCATATTATGCTATTTTTAATCGTTCCGACAATGGCGATGCTATAGACTGAAATAGTGGTTCAAACGGACCAAAAAATGCCAATTAAGTGTAGTGCATCGAAGGATTAATTCATTCAAAATCAGAGTAACGTAAATATTTTATATAATAAATCAGTTAAACAAGCTTAAATACTTTTAGATTGTAATGTTAATCTTAAAACAATATTTTTTGTATTTTTTATCAATTCGCTTATACTTGCACAAGCGAATAAGCTAAGGTTTTATTTTTGGGATAAAGACGTAGTTTTGCTGCGTCATTTGCTCAAAAGTAACCTTTAACCAAAAAACCTTACAAAGTACTGTTTTGTTTATACATTAAACAAATTTACGGAATCTTAAATATCTGTTCTTTACCAATTCGTCCGGCGTTAGCTTTTGTAAATTGTTTAATTCGCATAAAATCTCGCGACTGAATAAATTGAACAGACCGTCCTTGCCGCCATTTTCTGGAATGATTTTATCGATTACATTCAGCCTTGCCAAATCTTGCGCCGTCATCTTTAGGCACTCTGCCGCAAGCGAGGCCTTTTTGTCGTCCTTCCAAAGAATACTGGCACAGCCTTCTGGCGAAATCACCGAATATACTGCGTTTTCGAGCATCCATACACTGTCCGCCACGGCAAGCGCAAGCGCGCCTCCGCTACCGCCCTCTCCTATCAAAACCGAAATCACAGGGACTTTAAGCGCAGACATTTCGGCAAGGTTTTCGGCAATTGCTCCGCCTTGGCCACGCTCCTCGGCACCAATGCCGCAGTATGCACCCGACGTATCGATAAAGCACACTACGGGACGCCCGAATTTTTCGGCTTGTTTCATCTGTCTTAATGCCTTTCGGTAGCCTTCAGGATGAGCGCAACCAAAATTACGGCTTAATTTTTCCTTGGTATCGTGACCTTTTTCGTGCGCAATCACCGTCACCGCCTGTCCGTTTAGCCTAGCTATTCCACAGACAATCGCCTTATCGTCTCCAAACCTCCTATCGCCGTGAAGCTCGATAAAGTCCTCAAAAATACCAGTTATAAAATCCAGTCCGCTTAAACGCTTTGGACTGCGTGCCGCCAAAACTTTTTCGTACGACGTAAGTACTTTTTCAACTTTAGTGGCGTTATCTGCAGTAAATCCTTTGTCAGTGAGTGCTTTGTCGCTATTTTGGGTAGGATCATTTTGCAAATCAGATATGTTATTCGAGTTATCCTGCGGCAACGTTTTGTCGTTATTAATTACCGTAGACGTATTAAAAAATGCGGATAAATGTTTTGACTGCTGCGACAATTTGAGAATACGCGATATAACAGCCTTTTGTTCGGCTCTGGTTACAACTTTATCCACAAAACCCTTCTCTAGCAAAAACTCCGCCTTCTGAAACCCCTGCGGCAGCTTTTGACGTATTGTCTGCTCTATCACGCGCGGACCGGCAAAGCCAATCAGCGCACCGGGTTCTGCCAAAATTACGTCGCCAAGCATAGCAAAGCTTGCAGTCACTCCGCCCGTCGTCGGATCGGTAAGTACTGTAATATACAATCCTCCGTTCTCGCCGTGTTTCTTTACCGCTGCACTCGTTTTAGCCATCTGCATCAGCGAAATTATCCCCTCCTGCATACGCGCTCCGCCAGACACGGTAAAGCCGATTAATGGCAGGTTATGCTGTGTCGCATATTCAAAAAGTAAGGTAATCTTTTCGCCCGTCACCGAACCCATGCTGCCCATCATAAAATTCGGCTCCATAGCAAATATTGCGGCGGGAATACTATCAATGCGGGCCGTGCCGCATATTACAGACTCGTTTTCGCCGCTGGTTTCGCTGGCTTTGACTATTTTTGAGTCATAATCCGGAAAATTTATTATGTTGCGGGAGGTAAGATTTGTAAACAGTTCCTCAAACGTACCATCGTCTGCAATCATCCGTATACGACTGCGGGCGCTAATACGGTTGTAAAAACCGCACTTTGGACAAATGCCAAAATTTTCAGTTAAATCATTACAAAAAACGGTCTTTTTGCAGGACGGACAAACTTCGCAAGCACCGTCGGGTACGCTTGGTTTTTTGCCCTGCGGGCCTTCCATCTCCGGCACATTAGCGGGCTTTTTGAATCTTTTAAACAACATTGCCGCCCTCCCTCTTAACTAAAAAATTAGTGTAATAATCGCCCGTGCCAAACTCCTTACTTGATAGAATGTCTGCTAAAAAGTCAGCGTTGTGGTCTATGCCCTCTATAACTAATTCGCATAAGGCCGCCTGCATTTTGCGTATCGCCTCCTCGCGCGTACCCCCGCAAACGATAATTTTGGCAATCATCGAATCATAGTACGGGGGTATTACGTAGTTTTGATACAAAGCTGAGTCAAAGCGCACCCATGGCCCGCCGGGAATATGCAAAAGGCTAACCTTGCCGCATGACGGCATAAAATTATTATGCGGATTTACGGCATTAATACGGCATTCGATAGCGCATTTACTGCACCTTACATCATCTTGCGAAAACGTCAATGGTAACCCCGCCGCAATACGAATCTGCCACTTTACAATGTCAACCCCCGACACCATTTCGGTCACACCGTGCTCGACCTGCAAGCGCGTATTCATCTCCATAAAATAGACGTTGCCATTTTTGTCCAATAGACATTCAATAGTGCCGGCATTGCAATAACCTACTGCAAAAGCCGCCGCTTGAGACATTTTAATTAAACGCCCACGCAGTTCGTCGCTGACGGCGCAGGAGGGACTTTCCTCTATCAGCTTTTGGTTGCGGTACTGAATCGAACACTCCCTTTCGCCCAACACCACCGTTTTGCCTTTATTGTCGGTAAGAATCTGTGTCTCGATATGCTTTGCAGAGTCGATAAATTTTTCCAAATACAAAGCGCCGTCCAAAAACGAAGCGGACGCCTCGTTGCGCGCCATATTAAATGCATTTTCTAGTTCTGACTCTTGTCTGACCAGCCGGATTCCCTTTCCGCCGCCTCCGCTACGTGCCTTTAACAAAACAGGATAACCTATCCTTGCCGCTTCACTTCTCGCCTCGGCAAGGGTATTAAGAATTTCGGTGCCCGGTATGACCGAAACGCCTGCTGCCTTCATGGTTCGCCTAGCCATATCCTTGTCGCCCATTTTGGCGATAACCGATGAGGACGGGCCAATGAATTTGATGTTGCATTTTTCGCAAAGCGATGCAAAGACAGGGTTTTCGGACAAAAAACCATAGCCGGGATGAATCGCCGACGCCCCTGACGACACCGCCGCCGTGATGATTGCAGCCATATTAAGATAACTCTCGGCGGCGGGCGCAGGCCCTATGCAATAGCTTTCGTCGGCAAGCGAAACATGCAAAGCGTCTCTGTCCGCCTCACTAAAAACTGCGACGGTAGAAATCCCCATTTCCTTACACGCGCGGATTATTCTTATAGCTATCTCGCCCCGATTGGCAACTAATATTTTAGAAAACATTTTTTATTCCTTTTTGCCGCTTGAATAAGCCGTCATTAATCAGGTAAATGTAATATCTGTATCGCAAATAAAATCGGACTACTTTTAACAGTAGAGTTTGTTTTTAAACCTAAAGCAAACGGAATTATATATATTTTTATGCGAATGTCCAGCGGTTTTGACATTTCAGTAAGCGGCTACGGCTAGGAAAATTAACGTAGATAATCGCAAAAGACGTCGCAAGTAAGTTAAAAACAAGTCTTTTAATCCAATAATATCTTTATTGCCTTTGCGGACTGCCTTTTATCACCGTCATGCGGCGGCATTAACTCTTTTTATCGCTATCAGGCATTGCTGCAAAACCAAACTCGCCGCTTATGCATAGTTTGCCGTTCACCGACCCTTTACCGCTAAAAAAGTAAAACGGAGGCATCTGCCGCGTCATTGTCACCTCGGTCATAAAGGTGTCTAACGGGCGGACACTTTGTCTGATCTTTACCTTATCTAAACTTGTAAAATACGGAGTAACTCCTTTTAACGTACCTTCTAAAACCACGCATGCACTTTGCGCTATGATTTCACAAAGTATGACTCCGGGCACAACCGGATTATTCGGGAAATGTCCCTGAACAAAAAATTCGTCGCCTCTCACCTTATAACTGCCACGCCCCGTGCCTTCGCCTGTCTGCTCGGCTTCGTCAATCAGCAGCATAGGTTCGCGGTGCGGCATAAATCTCTTTAATTCCTCACGATTCATTAAATTTACTCCTCTAAAATAATTAATCAGACCTATCCGATAATCAAAAATTTTGTTACGAAGTACAAGTTGATTTTTAAAGCTTGTCCTTTAGTTTTGCAACAACCGCTTATATTAATAAGAACATGATTTAAAAGACAAAAAGTATAAAAAGATATGTTAGATAAATACGGACATGTCGGATATAGGCAATCGCGCTTTAAAACACTTTACAAAATCTGCTAAATACCAAAACTTTTGACCGTTAATATAACCGCTTATTAATAAATAAAAACCTTTGCGCGAATTTTTAAAATAGGCAATCGCGCTTTAAAACACTTTACAAAATCTGCTAAATACAAACTTTTGACCGTTAATATAACCGCTTATTAATAAATAAAAACCTTTGTGCGAATTTTTAAAATATGTTGCAAACTTTAAATAGACACGCTATCAAAAACAAGCTCTTTAGCTTTTATATTACGAAACAAAACTCGAAAAATCATATTATTTAAAACTGTTAAGCTACAAGCGGCGCTCTAAAAAATCTTAAATAATACCTGCGAAAACTCTACAAGCTGACCGTCGGTAGCGCAAATATCTACTATCTCGCCGTCGCGGTCTGAGGAAATCTCGTTCATAATTTTCATCGCCTCGATTATGCAAAGAGTATCGCCCTTTTTTACCTTGCTGCCCACTTTAACAAACGGATTGTCTTTGGGAGAAGGCGCACTATAAAACACTCCTATCATCGGAGATTTTACTTCGGTTACGTTGTTAAAGTCTATGCCGTTACCTTTTACATTTATTGTACCTATGCCGCCAATGCCGCCGGCGGACGGTAAAACCTGATCAACAACATTAACTGCCGGCCTTGTTTTAAAATTTTGCGGCTCTGCTTTAAATTCCGTTAAAGTGGCGGCAAAATTCCGCTCCAGCCTTATTTTACTATCGCCCTCTGCTACCTCAATCGCCGTCAAATCAGATTCGTTCATCAACCGTGCAAGCATTTTTATATTTTTTAAATCCATTTTTTTATTCCTTATTATTAAATACTATTACTACCAAACAAAACAGCCTATATTTTTTTAGGTTAAAGATTCTTTAAGATAAAAACTGCGAAATGCAAAACGGCTTTTTTTAAAGGTCATCAAAAATTGTTTTTTTGTGTATTTTAGCAAAAAGATCAAGTTAAAATATTCTAATGTTTTGTTTCGGAATATAAACAAGCAATTAAGAAAACTCTGATTAAATAAGCTCAATTTTTGAACCAATATATTTTAGGTAAAAATACTTTACCTTTCTTCCGCTCGCCTAAGCACTTAAGTAAATTCTAAATAAGCTCAATTTTGAACCAATATATTTTAGGTAAAAATACTTACCGTTCTTCCGCTCGCCAAGGACAGCGTTGAAGAAAAAGGTATTTTTTAAACAAAAAACATCTCTCAAATTATTTCGAATTAATTAGTTTTACTTAACCTTTAAATGCTTTAAATGCTAAACAAGCATTATGCCCGCCAAATCCAAACGATAACGATAGTGCCGTATCCACATTTGCTTTACGGGCAGTATTAGGCACGTAATCTAAGTCGCAATCAGGATCGGGCTGGATATAGCCTATTGTGGGCGGGACTATCCCGTCCTTTAAAGCCATTATCGCGGCAATAGCCTCTAATGCTCCCGCCGCTCCTAAGCAATGCCCTATCATCGATTTAATCGAACTTACTAAAGCTCTGCCGGCTTCCGCCCCTCCGATTGCTCTTTTTATTGCCAAAGTTTCCGCCTTGTCGTTAAGCGCGGTACTTGTTCCGTGAGCATTAATATAAAGCGACCCCGCAGCCAAAGATGACACGTCTAACCCAGATTCGTCCAGCGCGAGAGTGATGCTGCGCGAGGCGCACTCGCCGTCTGGCCGCGGAGCGGTGACATGGTTGGCATCGCAAGTATTGCCGTAACCTGTGATTTCGGCGTAGATTTTTGCGCCTCTCGCCTTTGCGTGTCCATATTCCTCCAGGATTAATGCGCCCGCTCCTTCGCCCATAACAAAACCGTCCCGCCTTTTGTCAAACGGTATGCTGGCGGCAGAAGGATCGTCACGGCGTGTCAAAGCCATGCAGTTATCAAAACCGGAGAGCGCCAACGGATGAATTGTCGCCTCTGACCCGCCCGCTATAATCGCGTCGGCATAACCGTGCTTTATCGCACGGAAAGCCTCGCCGATGGTGTTAGTTGATGTAGCACAAGCGGTCACCGCTGACAGCGACGGCCCCTTTGCGTTATGCCTGATTGCAATCATTCCTGCCGCCATATTCTCGATCATCGACGAAATAAAGTACGGCGAAACCTTTAACGGGCCGTCGGTGCGCAGCCGCTGACTTTCGTTGTCGAATGTAGTCATGCCGCCTATTCCGCTGCTAAAATACACACCTAACCTATAAGATACAATATTCCCCGAATTTGATTCCGGTAAACTCTTTGGTGAACAATTTGTCACACAATTCACTAAAGAATCGGCGGGTTTTAATCCGCTGTCATTCATAGCCTGAATACTTGCCGCCAGCGCATACTGACAAAACAAATCCGACCGCCTAATTTCGCTTTTGTCCATATAGGCGGAAGGGTTAAAGTTTTTTACCTCGGCGGCAAGCTTTACCCTGTATTCGCTTATGTCAAACCTTGTTATTTGCCCGATTCCGCACACACCCGTTTTAAGGCTTTGCCAGTATTCATCAAGATTGTTTCCTACAGGCGAAATTACGCCTACTCCTGTTATGACTACCCTTCTCAAATGTAAAGCCCTCCGTCTATCTTTATTACCTCGCCGCTGATATACGACGCCATATTGCTTGCCAAAAACACCACGGCGTTAGCAACGTCAACTGCACTGCCCGCCCTCTTTAGCGGAATAGATTGAATGTACCTTTTTTTAATGTCGTCTGACAGCTTGTCCGTCATGTCCGACTCGATAAAGCCGGGGGCGACGGCGTTGCAGGTTATTCCTCTTGCGCCGTATTCTCTGGCTACCGACTTGGTAAGTGCAATCATACCGGCTTTTGCCGCCGAGTAGTTTGCCTGCCCCTCGTTACCCATCAGCCCGGCTATTGAGGCTATGTTAATAATCGTACCCTTTCTTGCGCGTATAAAATACGGACAGGTGTGGCGGATTGTGTTAAACGCGCTCTTAAGATTGTTAGAGATTACCGCATCAAAATCCTGTTCGCTCATAAGTGCCAAAAGATTGTCGCGGGTAATTCCTGCGTTGTTAACAAGTATATCAAAGCCGCCAAAATCCTTATGAACGGTATCCACCATTTGCTTTGTTTCGACAAAGTCTGCGACATTGCAGCGGTAAATCTCGCACCTGACGCCTAAGACGGTGATTTCGTCCTTAACCGCCTGCGCCTTTACAGCGTCGTTTAAATAATTTATTGCTATATTTGCGCCGTTTTCCGCCATTTTTAGAGCGATTGCACGGCCGATTCCGCGTGACGCGCCCGTAATAAGCGCGGTTTTTCCTTTTAGCATTTTATATACATTCTCCTTTAGAGCACAAAAGTTTTGTTAAAGATAAGGCTGCCGTGCTGCAACAGTAGGCTGCCGCCGAAAGAGCACTACTTAAACGTACATGACTCTTCGCTTCTCTGGCGGACTACGCATCTTTGAGCTGTGCTCCTTTGTAAGTCGCTTTGCGGTTTTCGGCTCAGTCAGACGGCGAGATAAGCGCAGCAGTAATCAGCTTTAATTTTTACGCTTTATCCTGTCAGCCCGCAGCTTTAATTTTACTTATCAGTCCTGTAAGTACTGTACCCGGCTGCATTTCGATAAATTCGGTCATTCCGTCTTTAATCATATTTTCGACGGTTGTTTGCCACAAAACGGGATTAGCGATTTGCTTGGATACCAAATCCAAATTTTTTTCCTTGTCCTGCGTGTACGGTAAAGCCGAGTAGTTTGCATAAACAGGCAAGCCGGGCAAATTCATATTTAAAGCTTTTGCCTCCCCTCTAAAGCTTTCGGAGGCTTCCTTCATATAAGGCGTATGAAACGCTCCGCTGACCGCAAGCGGCAAAACCCGTCCGCCCGACTGTGTTACCTTTGCACAAAACAATTCCATAAGGGCAGATTCGCCTGCCACTACAGTTTGGCCGGGACAGTTGAAATTGACGGCAAAAACTCCGCAATCTTTAGCAATGTCTTTGACTTTTTCGGCATCCAGTCTTAGAACTGCCGCCATTCCGCCCTTTATCGATCCCGCCGCAGAGTGCATTAGCTCGGCTCTTTTGCAGACCGCCCTAAAGCCGTCCTCAAACGAAAACGCCCCCGCATAAGTAAGCGCGGCGATTTCGCCCGATGAAAAGCCTGCCGCACAATCCGCTTTGATCCCGTTTTCGTTTAGACTGGCGGCGGTCGCCATTGATACGGTAAAAATGCATGGCTGAGTATTGATTGTCAGCGACAAATCTGCGGCTGTTCCGTTGAAGCATTGTTCTATAATACCTTTTTTTAGAGACTCCGCCGTGTCAAATATCCTTTTTGCGGCAGCAGATTTTTGGTATAAGTCCTTACCCATGCCGCTAAACTGCGCGCCCTGACCCGGAAAAACAAAAGCTATTTTAGACATTTTAATCACGTTCTCCTTTAATCCTGTCCATAAAATTGAGTCAATAATTATGGCATTCAGATAAAAAAACAAAAGTCATAACAACCAAATGCATTGTAGTTAAAATCATTGCTCGTAATAAAATATTTGAGATAAATGCATGGTCAGATAAAAAACAAAAGTCATAACAATTGCTTTAATGCAAAACGGCCAGAGGCAAGTTATTTATCTCAAACAGTGTCTATTAGACAAATAATATCATACAAAGTACTTTTTATTTAAATACACACTAATCGTTAAGCCTTTTAATCAAATTCTCAAACTCATTAAACATCTCGGTAATAATCTCCGCCGCAGGCTGCTGGCGCTTTACAAGTCCAGCAATCTGTCCCGCCATAAAGCTGCCGTTTTCTAAATCTCCCTCTTTTGCAGCAAGCCTTAAGGCGCCCGAACCCAGTTTAAGAATTTCCTCGTCGGTGACGGACGGGTCTTTCTCTTTTGCCGCAAAACCGCGCGAAAACTTACTCTTTAGCGACCGCACAGGGTGTCCATTACGTCTGCCTGTCACAATGGTGTCTGTATCGCCTGCCTTAATTACAAAATCTTTATAATTTTGATGAATGTTGCATTCGGTAGCGGCTAAAAACCTTGTACCGACCTGAACGCCTTCCGCGCCCAGCATAAAGGCGGCGGCGACTCCTCTGCCGTCTGCTATTCCGCCCGCTGCGATTACGGGAATTTCTACCGCGTCGCATACTTGCGGGGTTAAAGCCATCGTAGTCAATTCGCCTATATGTCCGCCGGCCTCGCAACCCTCGCAAACCACAGCGCACGCTCCCTGCCGTGCCACCAGTTTTGCAAACGACACTGACGGAACAACAGGTATCACCTTGATGCCCGCCTTAAGCCAAGCTTCCATGTACTTAGCGGGGTTGCCCGCGCCCGTGGTAATTACCTTTACGCCTGCATCGATTACCGTTTGCGCCGTTTCGTCTATAAACGGGCTCATCAGCATAAGGTTAACGCCAAATGTCTTATCGGTGAGTGTGCGGCAAAGCGTAATCTGCTCGGAAAGCTGTTTGCCGTTACTGTTCATCGCCGCAATCAACCCAAGACCGCCGCCGTTAGATACCGCCGCCGCAAGATAAGCGTCGGCAACCCAAGCCATTCCGCCCTGAATAATCGGGTATTTTACGCCGACTAAATCACAAAATCTGTTGTTTTTTAATAATTTCATCAGATTTACCCTTACTTATTTTGGCTGATATAGTCTTCGACATTGCCGATAGTCTTAAGTTGCTCCTTATCCATGGGGATTGCAACTCCAAAATTATCTTCAATTTTCATGATAAAATCCACTACGTCCAGCGAATCTAGCCCCAGCGACTCAAATGTCGTATCACGGTTGATGGTGGCTCTGTCAAAGTCCTTAAATTCGGATAGAATGTCTATTAATTTTTCGATAATCATTTTTTTTACTCCTTTTTTCCTTATATATAAATATTTAATTTATTGGTTAAATTATCTGCTATTTTATAACCTTTTTACAATAGTTGAAATAGCGGATTTTTGAGCGATTTTTATGTCAGCTAAGGAATTTTGACCACTTTTTTACTCCTTTTTCCTTATATATAAATATTTAATTTATTGGTTAAATTATCTGCTATTTTATAACCTTTTTACAACAGTTGAAATAGCGGATTTTTGAGTGATTTTTATGTCAGCTAAGGAATTTTGACCACCGCACAAAACTACGGCTAGAAAAAATTAGCGACAAAGGCCGCAAAAGACCGTATAGACAAACAACTAAATGTATTATTACTGATTCTTACTTACCGCTTTTGCTCCAGCGGATTATTGCAGCTCCGCTGGTCAACCCGCCGCCAAATGCCGAAAGGGCCAAAATATCTCCATTTTTAAACAGTCCGCCGCGGTTGCCCTCGTCCAGCAGGATAGGCAGTGTAGCGGTTGAAATATTGCCGGTCCTTTCGATACATGTCAGGATTTTATCTGCGGGCAGATTCATTTTGTCTTTGATTGCATTTATGATTCGCAGATTAGCCTGATGCAATAATACATAAGACAAATCGCTTTCGCTTATGCCCGCCTCGTTTGCGGCAAAGGCAATATCAGCAGAGGCCGAAGATACGGCAAACTTATAAATCTCTTGACCATTCATGTACATAAAGGGTTTTTCGGGCTGTCTTTTATTAAATGGACTATTGCCACCCGTAAACGGAATACGCAAATGCTCGTCACCGGGCGTAGCAGTCACTCTTATCGAAAGCAGGTCGTCCCCGCTTGACAACACCACTGCGGACGCTCCGTCTCCAAACAGTACGCAAGTCGCTCTGTCCGTCCAGTCGATATGCTTGCTCATTTGCTCGCGACAGACGATAAGCACATTTTTGACTCTGCCCCTTGCGAAAAAGCCCGCTGCGACATCCAAAGCGTAAATAAAGCCTGTGCAAGCCGCATTTATGTCGAAAGACGGTTTATTGATTCCTAGATGATAGGCGACCATGCAAGCGGTAGAGGGTACATATGCGTCACCGCAAAGCCCTGCGCAAATCACCATATCAATTTGGGCGGGATCTAAATCAGCATTGTCCAAAGCGCACTTTGCCGCTTCACAGGCCAGGCCGTCAATGCTTTCAGTCGTTAGCAGATGCCTTTGCCTGATGCCCGTTTTAGAAACAATCCATTCGTCGCTGGTGTCCACAATTAGGGATAAGTCGTTGTTTGTCACTGCAAGTTTCGGCAAAGCATAACCCGTGCCTTTTATACTAAAATTCATTCCTTCTCCCTTTCAAGCTCTTTTATTGCTTTACTGATTAAAAGCTAAGCAGACTGAGAATTTATTTAGAGCAAAAAAAGATTCTTTTAAGCTGCACTACATTAAACAGTTCTTCTTTCTATAAATAAAAATAATCCGCAAGATACGTAATGTTTTTTATTTTGGCAAAGCAATAATCCGCAAGTATTTTGCAAAACGCCAAGCAAGCAAACAAATAGCTATTTAATTCTACAATAATTTAGTTTACTTAACTAAGTATATTTGATAAAATACGCCTTGTCAAACATTTTTATGTATAAAGAAAAAAACATTGCTAATAAAAACAACAAAAAACTACTTTTATTGTGACTATAAGATATGGTCAAATTTACTCTCCGTTAGACAGATACGGCATTTTGTATAGTTGACATAATCCATTTCACTTAATTTTCTTATATTGTATATTGCATAAAGCTTTTGTTTTAGCATTTACAAAAGAGATAAAGCGTGGTATAATCAAGGTATTTTAATCTGCCGTGGTCAATTTCTGCCATAATATTTTTTTTAATATTTTTTCAATTTTATCGTGTCATTGTTTATTAAGGCTTTTTAACCGTAACAACCGGCAAAATTAAGTTATTTTAGTCATTTTATCTATTCTAGTCATTTTAATATATCAAAATTTTATCAAAACGGAGAAAATCAATGCAACAGCGAAAACGTTTATTTGTACTGTCCCTTATACTCGGTATTACCCTCTCTATTGTATCGGGCAGTTTTATGTTTAACCACAGCATCACCAAAACAGACCTTTGTGTGGATACAAGCGGCGACGTTGTAAGACTTGTGACAGGTAATTTTAACTCATCCGCCGTAAGCGGCGGCGACGACGCCATGCAGGTTTTGCAAGAATTGTGCACAACGTACGGCTACGAAAATGCGGAAGATGAGCTGGTTTTTGACAAAGCACTGGATGCGGCATACGGCAAAGTCTACAAATTTAAGCAGGTAAAAAACGGTTACGCGGTTTATGCCAGAGGGCTTAACGTCTCGGTAAGTAAAAACGGAAACGTACTGTCCATAAGCGGTAATTATCTAAAAAACATTGATATTCCGTTGCTTCCTGATTTAACGGCAGATGATGCCATAACACTGATAACAGCGAAATACAACGATATTTATATAGACGTCTATTCTGTGGCTTTAGAAGTCTATTCGCTAAACGATACTCAGCCTTGCCTTGCCTACGATATAGTCACCAATATAAACGGCGGCGCCAGAATATTTGTAAACGCGGTCACGGGCGATATAATTCAGGAGATTCCGCTTGGCGAATCGGCGACTAATAACTTTCAGCAATATCAAAGCACACAAACAGATTTTTACGGAAATACACAAAACGTGACATTAGAGCGTATACCAGTAGGCATAAGTCAGTATGATTATTATCTTGGCGACGCAACAAGGAATATTTTTGTTCAGGATTGCAATAATACTACCACAAACGCCACAACTTATTCCAGCACAAACGGCAAATTTACCGAAAAATTAGCTATAACTGCTTATTTAAATGTCGTAAAGTCCTTTGACTTTTATGCCGACAGCAATAATATCGGGGTGTCGTTCCGCGGGTTAGACGGAAGCCTGAACAATATACATAATGATGCCGAGGCGAATGACGAGTTAACCTTATATGTCGGAATGCACTACGATGTAAATTATCAAAACGCAAGCTATTCGACAGGAAAAGGCTTTGGCCGCTACGGTTATATTTTAATAGGCGACGGAAACATTAACGGAAATCTTTACAATATACCGACGGCGTTAGACGTTATCGCGCACGAATATCAGCATGGAGTTACCGACTACAACGCGGGAACAGGCGCGGGGCTTGTTTATCTTAACGGTTCGGGAGCAATCAACGAGGCAGTGTCCGACATATTCGGCGCAATAATAGAGGGGTACGAATTAACTGACGACAGATTTTGGATTATTGCAGAAAACGCAACGCAACAAACCAACGGCTTAAGGTCGATGAAGAACCCTGCAGCTTACCGCGCCGGTTATTGGTACCCTCCTTACCCTGCTCATACCGACAATCAAGTCGCTTATTGTTACAATACCAGTTCTAACCACGACCATTATTCACAGTGCGATTACGGCGGCGTACATAGCAACAGCAATATAATCACCCATGCCGCATATAAAATGTACGAAAAGATGCCGCAGTTTTTTACAAAACAAGCTATGGGTACTCTTTGGTACTCTACGCTTTGCATGCTGCCCTCGGATGCAAGCTTTAGCGATCTGCTTTCTTTAATGAGGCAGGCGGCGCTTAATCTTGGATACGGCAAAAGCGTGGTTAATACGATAAATTCCGCCTTTGGCGAGGTTGGAATATTTGCGGCGGACACCGAATATACTATCAATTTTAATCAAGGTAACCTTACAGGAAGTGTTCCCGAGTCTGTAACCGGCGTCTATGGCGATGAATTTACCGTTCAGTCAGGCAGTTTGAGCGGTAATGGAGTTACCCTTATAGGCTGGCGCGAGGCAGAAGGGAGCAAAATCTATTACATAGGCGAAACATACCAAATGTCTCCCTACAATATGACTCTTTACCCTGTTACATTGATAAATATATGCAGCGGACTCTCTTTATCTGAGCTGCCCGGTGACGGTACGGTACTTAATCCATATCTTATATCAAACGCCCAAGATTTAGCAACCCTTGCCTATTACGTAAACAACCGTACCGTTTTGCAAAATCCATTGCCTAACAGCCACTTAGGGACTGCAGTACTTACTGCCGATATAGATTTAAGCGATTTAGCGTGGGTTCCGATAGGCACGGACGATTCGCCATTTACTATGCGCTTTGACGGAACTTATCATGTTATCAAAAATCTGAATATAGCTTTTAGCGACGGTAATTTGTTTGGTTCGCAAGGGTTATTTGGCTCTGTCGGCGAATCACCTACGACTTTTATTAAAAATCTTGGCATTGAAAGCGGGCAAATTGACACCTACGCAGATTATGCCGGAGGTATTGCGGGACGGACTATTAACGCCGAACTAGAATCCTGCTACTCTAAAGTAACCATAATCAATAAGCGCAGTAGCGGCAGGACGGGCGGTATTGTGGGCTTTGCACGGCAAGGTACAAATATCATCGATTGCATTAATACCGGCAATGTTAAAGGCGGAAGCTGGACGGACGGTATAACGGGCGCTAAAGCGGTAGATGCCATTACCACCAATTGTATAAATATTGGTACTGTGACCCGCGGCAGCGAAAAGTTTTACGACGTAAGCAACCTTGATTTTACCGACCTCGGCAACCTGTTAAACACCGAATATTTTCAGATTTCACTAGAGTTTGCCTGCCACGTATATCTGGTTATAAACGGCGAGCACCCCCCCGAATATACCGTCACATTTTTAAATGCGGACGGCTCTACCCTATCGCAACAAAATGTTTTGCAAAGCCAAAGCGCAAACGCTCCATCTTCGCCTAATTTAGCACCTACCGCTCAATATTCTTACATCTTTAGCGGCTGGGATACTGACTATGACAGCGTATATTCGGATTTGACAATAACCGCAGTGTATAATTCGGTTTTGCAGCCATACGCCGTGACATTTATAAACTGGGACGGAACTTTGTGTGACGAGCGAATTTTAGATTACGGCGACAGCATTACACCGCCCGAAGATCCGGCAAAACCCGACGGTGATTACACGTTTGCAGGCTGGTACACCGACGAGGCCCGCACACAAAAGCTTAAGAGTACCAACACGGTTAGCGGTAACATGACACTGTATGCCAAATGGGACAAAAACTCTGCCTGCGGCTGCGGCACGATAAGCTTTATAGACACCTTGCCGCTGGTGTTACTGTTTATCACCTGCGCAGCGCTGTTTTTAAGCAAAAAACGTAAAATCAAAACGATTTAATTCTGATGAAAATATCAGAAAATTATCGTGCACAAACAGTAAACTGATACAAAATTATTTAAGCAAAAAAATATAAGCTTTAATAAGAATCCACCAGCTGAGCTGGTGGTTTTTCTTAGACGGGCATAGCCCTATTGGATTTGCAGCCCCTCAAGGGACATGTTGATTCCGACACTTGCAATACCGTTACTTTTTCTTAAATGGATCCATATATTCCTTGATGCTTATTTGATCTGTTATCATATCTTCTTTTTCTTGGTTCTTTATGTATTCTTGTATCGCTTTCTCATTCCTGCCTACAGTATCTACATAAAATCCTCTGCACCAGAAAATGTCTCTGACCGTACTTATACTTTAGATTTGCATGGCGTTCAAACAGAATAAGCGCACTCTTGCCCTTTAGAAATCCTACAAAACTTGATACTGATAGTTTTGGCGGTATTTCTACATACATGTGTATATGGTCGGGGCAAGCGTGCGCTTCTATTATCGTTACTCCCTTCCATTGACACAGCTCTCGTAGTATTTTGCCTAAATCTGCTTTTAGTTTTCCATATATCTCTTTTCTTCTGATTTTTGGTGCAAATACTATGTGGTACTTGCAGTTCCACATAGTATTTGCTAGACTGTTATTGTCCATTTGGATTGCCCTCCTTTGCTTTAGTTGCCGGTGTCGGAACCGTAACTTATTTTAGCAAAGGAGGGCTTTTTTGTCACTCTGGAACGCTAACGCTCTCTCTGGTACCACTAGCACAGCTAGTGCTTTAATATACAAGCAAAACGACCAGCTAAGCTGGTCGTTTTGCATTTGCGGCACTGCCGCATAATACCGGCAAGGCACAAAAGGGACTGATGAATTTGTCTTTCGCATACCCTTACAAGCTGCCCCTTAAAGGGGCTTTTATTTTTGCTTATTTTACACGCTCACTTAGTTTAGCGGGTCTATAAATTCTTTCATACTTATCTGTTCGTATTCTTGTCTTGATGCAGTTGATTTGCTATATACTCTACTTAATTGCTTTTTCGTTCTTACCTACTGCCTCTACATAATATACTCTGCACCAGAATTTCCTGTTGCCGGCTTTTTTATATGTTTAGGAATAATGATAATAACTTAAAAATAAAAAATGTGGCAAGTAACCTTTATTATCGTGCTTTATATTAAAAATAAGATTAATTTTACTTTGCGGTGTTTGGCCCGCGATTTTGGCTAATGAATTGCTTGACAGCTAACGCCTTATTTATGGAGTTTTCGCGTCTGGTTATGCTTTTGCCCGGCAGAGAACAACATCCTTAAGGATTCATTCGAGACTATTTGTATTCGCCTTGCTTAGCTGCGAACAGCGGCATTAAAAAAGGCATTCGAATTTTTTCGATTACTCAATGATTATTTAAGGATTATTTAAGGATTATTTAAGGATTATTTAAAGCGCTGCCGCTATTTTCGCATTTATTTGCGGCTACTTCGCTTATGATGTTTTTGCTTTGTTCCATTTTATTTGCGGTTACTTCGCTTATGATATTTTTGCTTTGTTCCATTTTATTTGCGGTTACTTCGCTTATGATATTTTTGCTTTGTTCCATTTTATTTGCGGCTACTTCGCTTATGATGTTTTCGCTTTGTTCCATTTTATTCGCGGCGACTTCGCTTATGATGTTTTCGCTTTGTTCCATTTTATTCGCGGCGACTTCGCTTATGATGTTTTCGCTTTGTTCCATTTTATTCGCGGCTACTTCGCTTATGATATTTTTGCTTTGTTCCATTTTATTTGCGGCTACTTCGCTTATGATATTTTTGCTTTGTTCCATTTTATTCGCGGCGATTCCGTTTGAGGCTGTTTCGTTTGCGGTAGTAAAGATTATTCCTTTGGACAACCGTTTATTCTCTTTTGTGATAAAGAATTTTTTGCTTTCAGGATTCTTTGCCACAAAAACCGCGCCGATTACGCTAATAATTAATGCG
Source organism: Holotrichia oblita (assembly GCA_023690525.1). Taxonomy (NCBI): domain Eukaryota; kingdom Metazoa; phylum Arthropoda; class Insecta; order Coleoptera; family Scarabaeidae; genus Holotrichia; species Holotrichia oblita. The sequence continues at coordinate 36,281 of JALQSN010000159.1, read as the reverse complement.
CCTACCATGCCTACTATCATATCGCTCATAGTGTCAATCAGTCCGCTGCCAAACGGAGGGTCAGTTATGTAATACGTAATACCGTCTATTTCTTTTAGAGTCAGCCCATCATTCCAGCGTTGCATATTCATGCCGAAAAAGCTATCCATTGCGTACTCAAACACCTCCCATAGCGCCAGCAGTGCAAGCGAAAAACAAAAGGAAAACATAGCTACAAAAACAGGCGACAATTTTATTTCTTTCGAACCCGTTTGGCTAAGTCCGTAAACAATCGAAAATCCAAGTGTGGCGATTATTACTCCTGCGGTGACATGCAACGTTTTATCAAACAAAAACATGTAATCATAAAACCGGTAAACTTCGCCCAGTACAAAGTGAGCCACTATAAAGATTTCTACAAGAATCTGTATAAATGCAGGTATTCTAAATCTAAACCGCAACTGCATAATAAGCGGAATGTTAAGTAGCGCAATCGCAAGCACACAAAGTGCAATGTGCTCGATCATCTTTTCGGTGGGATGAATTTCTGCGACCGCCGAAAGTATAATACTTACCAGTATTGTAGATAAGGTTATAACCGTACAAATCAAATATACTATAAAAACTTTTCGCGATCCAAACCGCCGCGCAAGCCTATCACTTGTGGGTTTCATATCTATCCTCTTTAGAACTGTTTTATTAAAACAGGTATTGACGAATAAAAAATGCCGAATTTTGAGGGGTTTTTATTTTTGCTAAGTGGGTTTAGCCAACACTCTTCCTCTGATTTATGGCAGAATGTTTAGAGCGCAGCAGTTACTACCGCAGAAGGATATAAAAACCCCACAAAAAGGCGTGCATTTTAAATATCAATACCTGTTTTTAGTTATAGGCCTAAATCAGTTACCGATATTATATATGCACGATAGCGGAGTATTTCTACCCCGCCATCAAAGCGATTACTCTGTATTTATTCTGTACGCAGTGCGACAACAGGATCTTTTTTTGCCGCCGAACTTGACGGAAAGAGTCCCGAAATCAATGTTAGTCCCACGCTTAGTCCCACCATTAACAGGGCGTAATACCACGGGAATATCGCTATAGTAAGTGTTGCTAACGCTTGTGTCGCAAGGTTAATCAGCCCTGACACAATGTACGTAAATAATATCGCTATCGCTCCAGCAGTCAAGCCGATAATGACTGTTTCGGCGGTGAAAAGGTTTGATACGTCACGCTTGCGTCCGCCCAAACTTCTTATTACTCCGATTTCCTTGATGCGCTCGGCTACCGAGATGTAAGTAACAATCGCTATCATTACGCACGAAACAACTAATGCCAAAGCAGTAAAGCCGATAAGGGCATAAGTTATTAAGTTGATAACCATACCGATCATACTAAAAATCATTGACAGAGTATCGCTGTAGACCATCTCCTCACGTTGATCCTCAGTAAGCGTCGTATCACCAAACGTTATACTTCCGGCTTGGTTCCATGCGTCAAGGTAGGCTAACGCCTTATCCTTTTCGCTAAGGTTGTTAGAGTAAATCGAAATCGTTCCGGGCAGCTTTTCAGCTTTTAAAACGCCGTTATCGTCATTTATAACCTTAGCACCGCTTAGTTGCCTTAGCGTTATTGTTTTTAGCTCATATTCGGATGAGCCCATGCCGATCAAGCCCATCATTGTGCTATAAACATTTTCGCGTCCTAATATCTCATTATTAACCGTTACACGATTTCCCTCAAGATTAAGATATTCAAAATCAAAGGTGATTCCCATAGGAATTTCGTTTTTATACGCTACAATTTCGGTCTTATTATTTTCGATTAAGTATTTGATAATCTCGGACTCGATATTTTTTTCTATTATGCGGTCGGTCAGTGCCTGCGTATAATAAAAGCCTGTGGATAAGCTGCCGTATGACATATTTTCGTTAGGCTGGAGAATTCCTACAACCTTTAGTTCTATGCCGCCCTTTTCGGTAACCGTAAAACCATCCGAATAAGCGTAGTATTTAAACGGATTAATTGCCGATGTAGCCCCTGTGTTTTTGGTTAAAACCGTGTCGTTAGGATACCATGTAAATGTTCTGCCCTTTAATTCCTCGTAGCTAAACTTGGTTTTTTCAGGAATTTCCGATTCGTAACCGTCCTCGGTCGCCCTGTAGACCATATCTACAAATTCTTCCTGATTATAATACCCTAACTGAGCAAGCAGTAAATCGGTAAGCATATTGTTGTCGTTTAGTACTATCATTACCTCGTTTGCAGCCCTGGCATATTCGCCGTTTAACAAAGTATACTGCGATCTTATGTAATCCTCGTTGTCAGGGGCTTGCATAAAGACGTCGGTCAGACCCATTATCAAGTTTGCGTAATCAACAGTCTTTGGATTATCCTTTAATATCTGGGTGTAAATAGCGCGTAAGCCGGTAAGCGATATATTTGTGCCGTTACTCTGATTGGCTTCTGCAATAGTTTCGTAAAAATCCATATAAAGATTGTTAGTTATATCAATGCCGTAGTCTAAGGCAATTGCTGCGTAATAATCTTTTGGCATAGCAGTAACGTAATCAATATAATCCTGCTTGATGTTGTTTTCAACCATCATTTCTTCCATGCTTTGCGCCCTTTCTGCCAGGCTTTTAATCATGGCGTTTACATTAATAAAGCCGTTACTTGCTACAACCGTAACCTTTTCGGCCGTAGACATTGACATCATACTGTTTAAATTAAATGCGCTTTCGGTTATAGTTATGGGATTACCCGACAGCATATCGTTTTGCATAGTTTTGATATAACTTTTTATACCGTATGACAATGACAGCACCAGCGAAATTCCGATTATTCCTATCGAGCTTGCTACGCTGGTCAGTATCGTGCGCTTCTTTTTGCTGAATAGGTTTTGGAGTGACAGCTTTAGCGAAGTAAAGAAAGACATCTTTGCCTTTTCCTTTCTTTTTATCTTGGCTTTTGTTTTTCCGCCATCGGCTGCCGCTGCGGCTGATTCCGCCTCGGCTTTTTCCTGCATTGCCTGCTGCTTTAAAACAAGATCCGTTGCCGTTTTTTCTTCTGCTTCGCTAAATGGGTTACTGTCGCTCAAAAGATTGCCGTCCAGCAAGCGGATAATTCTTGTTGAATATTCGCTTGCAAGATCGGGGTTATGAGTTACCATTATGACCAGCCGCTCTCTTGCAATCTCCTTGACTAAATCCATTATTTGCTTAGAAGTAGCGGTGTCAAGTGCGCCCGTCGGCTCGTCAGCAAGCAGAATTTCGGGGTCGTTGACAAGCGATCTTGCTATGGCTACACGTTGACACTGACCGCCCGATAGCTGATTGGGACGCTTGTAATACTGGTCGGACAAACCAACCTTGTCTAACGCCGCTTTGGCTTTGGCCACACGGTCTGCCTTGCTCATACCGGCTATCGTCAAAGCCAGTTCGACGTTACCAAGTACCGTTTGATGAGGTATCAGATTATAGCTCTGAAATACAAAGCCAATCCTGTGATTGCGGTAGACATCCCAATCGCGGTCTTTGTATTCGGCTGTACTTTTGCCGTATATAGTCAGGTCGCCCGATGTGCAGTGGTCCAGACCGCCTATAATATTTAGTAACGTGGTTTTGCCGCAGCCGGACGGACCTAAAATCGACACAAACTCGTTTTTGCGAAAGCAAATGCTAACGCCCCTTAAGGCATGAACCTTCATATCCGCAACCTTGTAATCCTTTTTGATGTTGACCAGTTTAAGCATTAATTTTCTCCTTTTTGTCTTATTCCCGATTTTGTTTCCTGTTTTTCTTATTATTCGGCAGTAAATAGCTCAAACGTTTTGGGTAAATGATTTTTAGATAAAACAGCGAAAACGATTGTTTTAAACGGTTATTTTTAATAGCGTCACTATTAAATTGGCTATTTGTGTGTTTTATATAAAAAAAGATTAAACTAAACGTACTCCTTTTTGCCGCCCCTAATATCTTAGTTGCCTGTTTTTTAAAGATTGTTTTATTCATAAGCCATGCTAAATATAAGTTATGATAATTTTTTTTATAAGGCTTTTTGAGAATAAAAAATCTGCTTTATGGAATTCGGCTTATCTTCTGCGGCTCGCTATCTTTAAGAATAATTTTAAAAATTCCATATATAGCCAAATTAATGTAACTAACAGTCCAAACGCCGCTATCCATTCAAATTTTTTGTCCAGTCTGCTTTGCACTATAGCTGTCATCCGGTCTAAATCGAGTAAAATCATCAGCGACGCCAAAACAACCATAACTACCGAAATCCCTATCGAAAGCGCGCCATTGCCGTAGAATAATGTTCTAAGCGACGAGGAAAACATACTAAAAACAAACATCAGCAGATTAATGACTACTGCGCCGATCAGTGCCGAAATCATAAATTTTCTAAAGCGCGAGCCTATTCGGATTACTCCTGTTGCGTACAGCGTCATCATCACTCCAAATACGACGATTGTTGCAAGCAGTGCCGAAAAAATCACGCCGCTATAACCTGTTGCAGTTAACAATAACGCTAAAAAGCCAATCATAAGCCCTTCGGCTATAGCGTAAATACTGCCCGCGATCTTTGTCGCACTAGGAGCAAGCACAGCCACAAAGCCGCAAATAAGCGCCGTAACGGTACTAAAAATAAACAAACCCAGTATTAAACTAAAATTGCCCGCATTTGCTAAGGATAAAGTTGCAAAAAACGATACAACCGCCGAAACCATGGTAAGCAGTACAAAATATATGCTTTTTGCGGCGATTCCTCCATAGGTGGCAACATCTGTCACTTCACCGCCAACCATGCTTTGCATTCGCCTAAATGCGGGATTTCCGCTCATTCTAATCAATTTTTAAATCCTCCTTTAACTTCGCAATAATTAATATTGCGGCTATATAAATAGTGTTTATATAAAATTACAGACGCTACTTAGTATATTCCTTTTATATAAAATTTACGAACGATGACAATATTAAGCTTTAAGATTTTTTAAGTTTCAATTTTGGCATTTTCGCATTCATCGTACTGAAAATCGTAAAATATTTCGACTATCCTTCCGACTATCCTGATAAACTCTTTAGCATCGTCCTCGCCTAATCTAACCAGTAAGCCAGACAGCATTTGCATCTGCTTTTGCATGTGAGTCCGCTGATATTCATTGCCGCTGTCTGTCAGTCTGACGATAATCCTCCGCCTGTCGCCTATATCGATTTCGCGCGTGATAAAACCTTTGGCCTCTAAGCTGTTAAGCGTGGCGGCAACGCGTGCCGAGCTAAGTCCCATCGCCGTGCTGATATCGCTGGGTATAACGTCGCCGTCCTTACACTTTTCGCCCAAAAAACACAGCACAAATTCCTCGCCGTGCATACTTTCGTTAATTTCTTTTAGCGGGCGTGCCTTTTGCAGTATTTGCATCTTTTGTATAAATTCCCGCACCAGAATATCGTAGTCCATTATCTTACTCCATTAATTTTTATAAAACAGTTTTATAAATGATTTATGGATTAGCTTGATTAATTTGCTGACATTTTGCTTACTAATTGGCTAATACTGTTAGTATGTTAATATATGAACTACTTATTTGTCAAGCATTTTGCACCGTTATTTAATTTTCATTTAAATTTCCTAATGTGAATAACTAAAAAAAACTATTTGTCGCAAAGTAATCCTGTAAGTTCAACGGTATCATTAACTATCATTGTCGCGTTATTCTCTGATAATTCCTGATAGCTGCCATAGCCGTACAGCACGCCGATGCTGTCTATTCCATTAATCCTTGCACCCACAATATCATGCTTGCGGTCACCCACCATCACCGTGCGGCTTTTATCAAAAGAATTGTTATCAAAAACGTACTGTATAACCTCGTGCTTTGGATTGCGCTCGCCGGATAATTCGCTGCCGCCAACAAAGCAAAAATAGCCGTCAATTTTAAAATGCCGAAGCACTCTTTTGGCGTAAACTATCGGCTTAGACGTAGCAAGAGCCATAGTTTTGCCCTTGCTTTTTAGCTTTTCAAGCATGGTTTCCACGCCATCGTATAGTCTGTTTTCGTATATTCCTGTCTCGGAGTAACGCCCTCTGTATATATCTATCGCCTGCTGTGCTTTTTTTTGGTCAAAGCCGTAAAAATCCATAAATCCGTTAATTAACGGCGGACCGATAAACGGGCGCAGGTCGCGTTCGTCCGCTACCGTTATTCCAAAATGAGCTAAGGCAAATTGCAGCGATTTTGTTATTCCCTCTTGCGAATCAGAGAGCGTGCCGTCTAAATCAAAAAGTATAATGTCTTTATTCATAAATTATCAGCCCCTTTATAACTGCCGGATTTGTAATTGTTTAATTCTATCAAGCAATGATATTCATGCCGAAAAAAAACAGCCGGCAGAGTTTAAATTTTAAAAAACCGTGCACTCCATCGTTTTATATAATTCAATAAGCCCATTTTAAATAGATGAAATAAGATTTTTTTGTGAATTTTATTTTTAAAAAAGATATTTTTTGCCGTATTCAAAAGCTACTAACTTTGTAACGCCCATAATTTTATAACAGCGGCACTAACCTAAAAATGAAAGTTTTAAAAAACAAAAGACGTAAAAAGATATTTTAGATAATTTTAAAACAATGTCTAATAATAAGATTAAATCAAAACTTAAAAATTAGCAAGCCTTTTGCCGCTTTTGCAAAAATTCCGTCTGTTCTCATAATCATTCAGAAGAAATTCCGTTAGTACTCCTCATTTACACATTTAATTCATTTGACAAAACACTTTATTTTCTATAATCTTTTGCCGAGGTGATAATAATGGAAGAAAAGAAAAAGGCTAACCCCGCTCCGCTAGGGCTGTTGGGGTTTGGAATGACAACAATTCTGCTCAATCTGCACAATGCGGGCGTGACAGAGCTAACCGTAGTAATTGCGGCGATGGGTTTTGCACTAGGCGGCCTTGCGCAGATTATTGCGGGCGTTTTGGAATTTAAGCAAGGCAATACCTTTGGCGGAACAGCGTTTACAGCTTATGGCTGCTTTTGGTGGTCGCTGGTATTTATTTGGTGGAACCCTACTCCGCTTGCAGGCAAAGATTTAGAATCGATGGGCTTTTACCTATTGATTTGGGGTATCTTCACCTGCTTTATGTTTATCGGAACTTTTAAGCACAACACCATAAGCAAGATAATTTTTGGCAGTCTGACTTTATTGTTTATAATGCTTGCGCTAGGTGATTTTACGGGAGAAGAAGTCATAACAAAAATTGCGGGAGTTATCGGAATCATATGCGGTTTGTCGGCAGTTTATTCGGCAGTAGGACAAATCATAAATGCCGAATTTGGCAAAAAGATTTTACCGCTTTAGTATTTTGTTTATAAAAATAGGATAAAATACCGTGCAGAAATAATCTAATACGATAAAAACAGGCAGAAAGCAATTTTCTGTCTGTTTTTATATTTATTAAAACTATTTTTAATTTTTAGTTTTCTATGCCTAATAAATAATCTGTTGTGCAATCAAAATTATTTGCTAATGTAAGCAAAATAATCTATATTCGGACTCCTGTTTTGATCAACTAATTGCCAATCGTTGTCCTGAGTATTTTTACCTTTTTTTGTAAGACAGAATATGGATAAATTCTTTTCTTCCATAAGTCCACGCAAACTTTCGGCAAAAAATATTAGATTTTAAATTACTTTTCATAATATAATTATGAGTAAAAGTAGTCATAAATTACTTGTTTGACTATATTTAGTCATGCATAATATGGTTACTTATATAAAGTTGTATTTGTGAAAAATATTTCGAGAATGCAGGTGTGACGTAACAGAAACAGGACAAGGCAAAACAAGTAGAAATCAGGTTCGATCTGTTTTTTGTCTATTTTTCTGTTTAAAAAAATATAATATTAAAATATATTCTTTACAAAAGTCCCACATTAGTAACTGATATGGGACTTTATATATTAATGCGTTGACTCAAAACAAGCCATATTAATTAAAAATATCATATAAATATTCTAAATATTCGGCTATCAATTCCGTTTGCGGTTTGCCGTATACCTTTGATAAATTGCCGCTATTTTTATATAACTCAATATATTTTTCATTGCCGTAGGTTTTTACTAAAAAATCCGAAAAGCTCACAATAAAATTTTTAGAACCTGTTATAAGTCTGTCAAAATTTGTATATAAATTTAAGCCATCCTCAAAAACCTGAAAATAAATGGCGGCCTCTAAATATCGCAGAACATAATTTTTGTTAGTACTGATAGGCATATAATTCTCAAAAATGTTTATCGACCAATCACTTATCTCGCCGCGCACTTCTACATAAGCCTCTCTGTCGGTATAAGCAATAAAAAATTCATTTGAATTGTACCCGTCAAATGCCACACCGCAATATTCCGCAATGCCCTCCTTCATCCAAGAATCAACATATCCGGATTTGATAAAACTGATAATGTGCGCATATTCATGTGTTAGGGCAAATAACGAACTAATAATAATATAATTATAATACGCGTAAGTAAATCCGCCATAGTCGTTGCTATTTTGCAAAAGTATCGGATATTTATCGTTTTTGCTATAATCAAAGAATTCTCTTACAAGCCTATATTGCGTCTCAGCGCTTAATAAAATGTTTTTAACAGAAGGGTAATTGAACTTAAAGTCTTTATAGGTACAAAGGTTAGTTATCTCTGTTTCTACCCAGTCCTTACCCATAAAATATTCGCCAGAGTTTGTAATAAGCTTATACGGAAAATCTGTGGTATACGGTACACATTTTAAAACCTCGGTATTTAGCTCTGTTTTTTCCACTTTTATTTTGTCTAGATATTCATTTAAATAGCCATAAAATAGATTATCAAAAGTCATATCAAAGGTCAAGCCCGCCGTAAATAGTTGCTGTGTTGCTGTCTTGCCATATGTTTTATCAATGTATTCCACAAGCCTGACAGAAATACTTTTAGCATATTTTATTTGTTCTGCGGACGAAAATTTCTCGTGGAAAACGGGATATGTCAAATCTAAAATATATCGGTTTTGTTCTTTTTTAAAAAAGTCCTCAATTTTAGATTCCTGGGTTACGTCTATTTTTCCCCACTTTAGGTCAGTAATAATTCGACTGCTTATTCCGTACAAAAAACCGTAATTTAAAGTATTGATATTTAATAATTGTAAAACGTAATTAATAAATTCTACCGTTTTTGTATTAGAAGTCGCAAAATATACAGCATATTCTTCCATTTCGGCACGAGGGATTTTAATATCATCAGTAATAAAAAATTTTAGCCACTTATCCGGCAATTTCTCCGGCTTTAGATAATCGAGTAGTTGCTCTGCAAATGTAACAAAACGATTACATTTTTCCGTAACGATTTTCTCGTCAAAATAATAACTTGCATAATCTGTAATTGTTGTATTTACATTATAAATTTTAAAAGTCGAATTATAACGTTCGGTATATGTGAAAATATCCATAGTATATTCATAGCTGTTAATATCTTCAGGCTTATCACAAGAAATTATAAAACAAGAGGCGCAAAGTAATGTCACAACCAGTGTGATTGCAATTAGTCTTCTCATAACCGCTTTAATCATATAACATCTCTCCTCTTTTTAAATTATTGTATGTTTTATTTGCTAAAAAGTCAAGTTATTAGTTTTTATTTTATTTTGCAAAAGCGCGAAGAAAAAGGGAATATATAACGCACTCTGTTTATCATTCCGGCAAAAATTAAAAAAATGGAGTGTCCCTAAAGGTACTCCACATAAAAAAAGACATCCGCTTATAAATAAAGTCATTTAATAACTAAAAATAGCGGCAAGACCAAGTATACGGTTTTTTTAGCTATAACAAAAATCCCTCTTAGGATAGCCTGAGAGGGATTGATGATAACTACTATATAGCGCTTTTAAAACTAACCGCCAACTAAATAAAGCGCGGGATTGTCTTTTTATTGCAATAATTTTTGATAAGCATTTATTGCCGGTATAAAGCAGCTTTTTATTGAGGCGCTGGGTACGAAAACATACTTGACACTACAAAGTAGCCTTCTTCTTGTGTTATGTCGTACATATACCTGCATTCACCGATAACTATAATAATTTTTATCCGCGTGCGTCCCAAAATCGTTTCTTTTTCGGTTGTTGTGTTATCCATTTGGTCTATGAGCTCTTGCATCTCGTCGAGTGATAGCGAACACTTAAACGATGCGTTCGAACCTCGCGAAAGCTGTTCCGAAACATCAAACGGAAGAGTCAGCATATGACTGCTAACACGAACCTGCGGATTTGTACTCCACTTGCCGGGACGAATATTGATGTAAACCATTATCCAAGCTATAACCGCCCAAATCACAATAATTGCCATTATAATACATACGAAAATAATTGAAATACGCTTAGCTTTTTTGTTCATAATTCCTCCTTACTGAAAAAACATATAAGCGTTTACCCATAATGAATATGCGTTTACTTTAACATTGTTATAATCGGGACCCCATCCATAATGACAATAGAAATCAAAATTTGAATAGCTTACAATCCCCAAAGTATACCAAGCCGAAAACGCGTCACGCTTAATCGCCGTCACCGTGACCGCATGCTTAACGCTGGTATTTGGCATGCCGTTTGCGCAAAGAATCAGCGGGCGGTTTTCTTTAACACGGTCATACATGAATGAAAACTGTGCGCCAGGAAGAAGCCATAACGAAACAGGGTGCCAGTATCCGCGGGCCTGACTATATGTGTCCAATCCGTCTTGGATACTCCCGGAAAAATTGTTCCTTCCGCCACGAATCGTTTCGCATAACTCATAACTGATTGTATCAAAAGTCGTCCATCCCTTTGCGACTTTTTGATAATGCACGGCAAGCCCGCCCGCGATATATCCGCAAATTCCTGACTGATTCCAATCTATCCATTCATCCTTAACCGGATTATAGTCAGCGGTGTTAGAATTGCGGATAACGTCCGGCTGGCTTATCGTCGCAATTTCTGTTTTTGTTGCTTGCGCCTGTTCTAGGGGTGCTGCCCGCTTTATTTCTATATCTACGGCTACTTTATCTTTCATTTCAATACTATTTTTCATAAGTTCAGCTTTTTGCGCCATGCCCACAACATAACTTTCATTTTTCACCGTATGAGTATACCGCTCCTCGCCGCTACGCGCAATTTGCCGTGTAAAATAATATGTCGCGCCGCCGTAAATCAAATTTTCGGTTAAACCAAAATACGGCGATACGCCGGCCGCGTTTATTTCCATCGCAACATTAAACGTTTCATTATATATCAAATAACCTACAGGCGACAATTCAACATCATAATATACATTATCGGCAAAAATCATGTAAAACTTTAATGGTATTGATCGAAATTTTGCGGTCAGAATTTATTTGCTCGGGAAAAGCTTGATAAAAATCTGCAAATATTTTCTCTTTAATGTTTATCCCCCAGCCAATAGGGCTTAATTCGTTTGCCTGAGCGTGCTTTATATCAATAGGGCTTGCCAAAAAGAGCAATGCAAGCAGCACAATAGTAGCCATCACATTTAATTTGATTTTCATATAAAACCTCCTTTCAAATGTATTTATGATGTATGATCTAATCATATCATGAGATATGTCTACTGTCAATGGCATATTAAATAAAATTTTTAAAAAAATAAATAACACCATATAAAATTTTTGTTTATACGAAACCATTATACATTTTTTGCATAGCATTAAAGTATCAAATTATTAAAAGGCAGCCTACTGTTAGAGAAGTTTTTTTTGGACAAGATTAGTTTTTTGCCTATTCTTTACACTTCATTTTATTATATCCAGCAATAAAGAGTATACAAAAAAAGAGCTTCCCTTATATTTAGAAGTTCTAATTTTAGATTATTGAAATCAGCGACTCGATTAGGATTTAAGTTTATCTTTATTTTTTGCAAAAAAAAGAGAGTAGATAACGCACTTATATAAAGGTTGATGTTAGCTGCAAGGCTAGATATAAGTTTTTTATCTTATTTTTGCACAAAAAGGGCGTGGTCGTTAATAAGATTCTAAATAAAAAAAGGTAGCCTGCTGCTAGAGAAGTTTTTTTACACTAGACTTACGTTTTTATCTTATTTTTGCATAAAAAAATGGCCTCTCTGTTAGAGAATTCGATTTTTTAATCATTGAAATATAGCAACAAGGTTTAGATATAATGTTTTTTAGCACAAAAAAAGGAGTGCCAATAAAGGTACTCCGATTTTCTTACATTAAATTAGCGATAGGTTAAAGGAATCAGGATTGGAGTATCTTTTACAGATAGTCCATTATTTAAGATTACTCTTAAAGGAGGTGATCCAGCCGCACCTTCCGATACGGCTACCTTGTTACGACTTCACCCCAGTCATCGGTTTTACCTTAGACGGCTGCCTCCATTGCGGGTTAGCCCACTGACTTCGGGTACCCCCAACTCCCATGGCGTGACGGGCGGTGTGTACAAGACCCGGGAACGCATTCACCCCGACATTCTGATTCGGGATTACTAGCAACTCCGACTTCATGAGGGCGGGTTTCAGCCCTCAATCCGAACTGAGAATACTTTTATGAGATTCGCTTGACCTTGCGGTTTTGCTGCTCTTTGTAGTACCCATTGTAGCACGTGTGTAGCCCAAGACGTAAGGGGCATGATGATTTGACGTCATCCCCACCTTCCTCCGTGTTTCCCACGGCAGTCTGATTAGAGTTCCTAACTTAATATTGGCAACTAATCATAAGGGTTGCGCTCGTTGCCGGACTTAACCGAACATCTCACGACACGAGCTGACGACAACCATGCACCACCTGTTTTAGTGCCCCGAAGGGCTTCGTACTTTTAATACTATGCACTAAATGTCAAGTCTTGGTAAGGTTCTTCGCGTTGCTTCGAATTAAACCACATGCTCCGCTGCTTGTGCGGGTCCCCGTCAATTTCTTTGAGTTTCAACCTTGCGGCCGTACTCCCCAGGCGGGATACTTATCGCGTTTGCTTCGACACGGAGGCCTATAAAACCCCCCTCGTCTAGTATCCATCGTTTAGGGCGTGGACTACCAGGGTATCTAATCCTGTTTGCTCCCCACGCTTTCGAGCCTCAGCGTCAGTTACAGTCCAGTAAGCCGCCTTCGCCACTGGTGTTCCTCCTAATATCTACGCATTCCACCGCTACACTAGGAATTCCACTTACCTCTCCCACACTCTAGCCATACAGTTTTATATGCAGTTCCGGGTTAAGCCCAGGGCTTTCACATATAACTTGCATGGCCGCCTACACTCCCTTTACGCCCAGTCATTCCGGACAACGCTCGCCCCCTACGTATTACCGCGGCTGCTGGCACGTAGTTAGCCGGGGCTTTCTTACGAGGTACCGTCATTCTTCTTCCCTCACAACAGAAGTTTACAATCCGAAAACCTTCATCCTTCACGCGGCGTTGCTGGGTCAGAGTTTCCTCCATTGCCCAATATTCCCCACTGCTGCCTCCCGTAGGAGTTTGGACCGTTTCTCAGTTCCAATGTGGCCGGTCGCCCTCTCAGGCCGGCTACCCATCGTAGCCATGGTGGGCCGTTACCTCACCATCTAGCTAATGGGACGCGAGCTCATCTTTGTCCGGGTTTCCCCTTTTACCCCTCTCCGATGCCGGAGCGTGGTCTTATCCGGTATTAGCACCTATTTCTAAGTGTTATCCCGGTGACAAAGGCAGATTGCTCACGCGTTACTCACCCGTCCGCCGCTAAACAGAGTTGCCCCTGTTCCGCTCGACTTGCATGTGTTAAGCACGCCGCCAGCGTTCGTCCTGAGCCAGAATCAAACTCTAATATTTATTGCTATTAACCTTACCCCACAAAATCTACGATTTTGCGAACGCCCCGTTAAAATGGCTTCGTTTAATATCTCATAAACTAGACCTAACAAGCCCCTCTAAAAATTCGTATACCTTGGGAGAAGCTTTAATACTGTTTGATTCCAAATGCTCAATTCTATTCTGACTTAGTTTGCCTGTATGCGTTAAATACAGGTCTTTTTGTCCGCAATTTACTTGTTTGTAAATTAAATATAAAATTGACTTTGGTTATAAAATATTCACTCGCCTTCCTTACTTAAATCATATTTGTGCAAGCACAAATGCAACTCTCATTCGTAGGCAGAGTAAATTTTGTTAATTCTTTCAACCTATTCGCTTTTCAATGTTCGCGCCTCCCAATCAAACGGGACAGCTTTACTAGATTACACTATATCTAATAATTAGTCAAGCGTTTTATCTGACTTTTTTAAATTATTTTTTTAAATTCCATTATATTTTTTGCAAATTCGCTTTGCTTAACTATATATTATACTTTTTTATAATTTGTAATATTTTAAAAGGTTGTTTTTTTATTTTAACTTAGGGTAGTTGCCTTTTTCAAAATCCAATTCTGTCAAATCCCAAATTTGGTATCCCAACCTAAAATTTGTGTATAAAAATCAGAATCATTTAGTTGAGTAAAACTGCAAGGTGAGCCATAAACATGAATTTGCTTATATATATCTGTTTCTTCGGATACCGATACAGCCTGATTTTCGTAATAATAACAATTTATTATTCTTTCATCGATAAAATCAATGTTGAAAGGGACAAACAATCCGCCTGCTGTGGCATAATAAGTAATATATGATGTTGTACTAACGTCACCGGTCGCAAAACAATTAGTTATTTTGTTCTCGCCTCCAATTTGACCAACCAAACCACCCGCATTGGTGGTTCGAGAGGTTGTACTGACCTTACCGGTTGCAAAACAGTTGATTATATCGCTACCGCCAGAACCTATTAAGCCGCCAACATAGCTATCGGCGGAAGGGTCTGATATTACATTAATATCGGCAGTTGAATAACAGTTTTGTATAAGATCATCGTCACCGTTGCTTAATCCGATCAAGCCGCCGGCATAAGTCTCACGACTGGAGTTAGAAATATTTATCTCCCCCGCTGCATGACACTTTGTTATTTTTCCATAATTTGATTCCACAAGGCCGCCTACACAAGAAACACCATAAACTTCTATGCTTATATTACCCTTACCGTAGCAGTTAGTTATTGTTCCGCCGGAAGACCCCGCCAAACCGCCTGCCTCGATATGGCAGTATTTTGTAGCCTTTATATCTATCGTATATTCTTCTATTCCAAGATTTATTATTGTCCCTTTATTATACGAAAACAATCCGTACGATTCCGAAGAAAAATTGGGAAAACCCAAGTGGGCTGTGATTTTAAAATTAATAATTTTATGCCCCCTTCCGTCAAAATAACCGCCAAAAAGATCTGAATCAGAAACTGCATTTACTCCTATATGCATCCATTCTTCGCCGCCTAAATCAATATCAGCACCCAAAGCAAAGTATACTCCGTAAAATTTACCTTGTTCGTCCTCAATCTCCTCTCCTTCATCACTATCTTCGCCATTTTTGCTTTCAAATTCTCCCCACCCCGTTTATACTATCCGCAAAGCGTTGTAACTGTTTAGCCGTGGCTATTACATATGGTTTATTCTTTGTACCGTTGCCGCTTTGGTAGCCCGCTGAATTATCCCCGCAAGCCGCAACAACACAAGCGGAAAAAATCAGCATCAATATTGTCAACCAAAAAAAATTTCTTCATAATATTGACCTTCTTATTATTTTTGTATTTGTATTATACCATATTTTCTTAACGCCTGCAAAACTTAAATTCACTAAATTCGTGTTGCTTTAATATAAATAGTATGCTATAATGCGAATATGAGGATAGATAAGTTTTTAAAAGTGTCGCGTCTACTAAAACGCAGGACAGTAGCAGCCGACGCTGCCAAAAGCGGCAGGGTGCTGGTAGACGGCAAAGAAAGCAAGCCCGGACATAAACTTAAGGTGGGCGACGTTGTCACAATCCTTTTTGGCGAAAGTCAGCTACGCTTTGAGGTATTGCTGCTTAACGAAAAAGCAGGCAAGGCGGACGCCCCCGACATGTATAAGATTTTGGAGGAATAAACAAATCGCCTGTTTCAAAAATCCGTATTTTATAACAACTACTGATAGTAAGCACACTCTTATTTAAAACTCATAAATAATAAAGATAACTATAAAACGGTCAGACACGAAAAATCTTATATACAGAAAAAAACTCTTTTTTTAGTGTAGCCGAATATTATGTTATTATATTTGACAGAATCTTATAACAAGACAGAGCGCGTATCTTTATCTAAAAAGAATATCCTACCAACGAGATAAACAAATATATATATTTATTATGGACAATATTATCATTTTATGCGCCGGCAGCGGAAGCAGAGCCGCGTTAGGCTACAACAAAATATTTTATCCACTGGGAACAGGAAATGTTTTGGACCGGGTTATCATGCGTTTTGAGGGATTGGGGCGCATATTTTTAGTAGTGTCAAAAGAAGATAAGCAAAGGATTTGCAGCCTTTACCCTGCCCTTACAATAGTCGACGGAGGCGAAACCCGCACCAAAAGTGTGCGAAACGCTCTTAACGCCATTAACGCTATTAAAAAAACTTCCGCTAAAGAAAATGGCGGCGGCAATAACGCTGAAAGTGATAATAACACTGTCGCTATTCATGACTGTGCAAGGCCGTTTGTCACTAGGGAAGTTATCGAATCGGCAATAAAAAGCGCAAAAGAAAACGGAAGCGGAATCCCAGCCGTCCGCGCAGTGGACAGCATAGCGCTAATACAAGACGGCCAAATAGCAGACAATTTAAAAAAAGGAGGACTCTTTAGCTTACAGACTCCTCAATGTTTTAGGTTTAATGAGATTTTTGACGCATATTCACGGGTTATTGGCAATTATGCCGACGATAGCGAAGTGTACCGGCTGGCGGGGTACACTCCTACCCTGTCCGAAGGCTCTTATTTAAACAAAAAATTAACCACTCCTGAGGATTTTATAGCAATTTCTCCTTATATGGCGGCTGGCGGGTTTGACGTTCATCCACTTGTTGAAGGCAGACCATTGATTTTAGGCGGAATTACGATTCCGTATGACAAGGGGCTACAAGGCCATAGCGACGCCGACGTGGTTGCCCATGCGCTGACCGATTGTGTACTGTCCGCCGCAATGATGCCTGATATCGGAGTAATGTTCCCGGATACAGACTCTACATATCTGGGAATAAATAGCCTTATACTATTAGATAATGCGCTAAAGTTGCTGGAAAAAAGCGGGCGGGAAATTGTGTCGGCAACCTGCGTGATTATTGCCCAAAAGCCTAAGCTTGCACCGTTTATTCCCGCTATAAGGGAAAATTTAGCAAAACGGCTAGGCATTAATATCAACTGTGTATTTGTATCGGCAACAACAACCGAATTTTTGGGGATTGTAGGCGAAGGACGGGCAATCGCTGCAAACGCATCAGTTTTGTTCCGTCAAATTGCTCCTTTACCAGATTTATCAAAGAAAAAATAATAACAATTACACAGTCAAAAAAACTACTACTAAACTCAATGAATATGCTTTGATACCTATGCTTAATTGCTTAATTATTAAATATACCAGTATGCAAAGAATCAGATTTACTTTTTATTATGCAATATTAGATATTCGTATTGATGTTTGAATCTGCCACACTTATTATCATCTCAGCCAACAAAAACAAACTTTATCACTCTTAAAAGGGCATTATTGAAAAGTGTAGATTAGCAAATGTTAGACATTCGTATTGATGTTTGAATCTGCCATACTTATTATCATCTCAGCCAACAAAAACAAACTTTATCACTCTTAAAAGGGCATTATTGAAAAGTGTAGATTAGCAAATGTTAGACATTCGTATTGATGTTTGAATCTGCTACACTTATTATCATCTCAGCCAACAAAAACAAACTTTATCACTCTTAAAAGGGCACTATTGAAAAGTGTAGATTAAAATATAGTTTTTATCAATACAGTCATCTGACATAGCTTTTTATTAATGGTATTAAATTGATAATTGCAGATTAAGGATTTCTACAATAAAATGGATAGTTTTTGATGATAATGCAAAAATTCAAAAGGTAATCACCTGCTACTTTTACTTATTGGTTTTACTTATTTTGATTTCTATTACCTTTCAAATAAAATTTATAATGATAAATCAATCACTCCATTTGGTATAGCTATATATTTTTATTTATATTTACATAAAAAATAAGATTTTTTACATAAAATTTTAATCAATATTAAAACATAAAAAACAACTATGACGAAATTAAAAAAAATAAGGCTGCGGCCTGTACATATTATTTTGCTGGGATTTTTGGGGGTTATTTTTGCAGGTTCGCTGTTGCTGTACCTGCCTTTTAGTCACGAAAACAGGCTTTCCTACTTAGACGCTCTGTTTACCGCCGCCAGCGCAACCTGTCTTACGGGCTTGGGGGTAGTTGACCTTGCATCTTCTTACACTCTTTTTGGACAGATTGTAGTGCTGTGCATAATTCAGATAAGCGGCTTGGGGCTTACTACACTTGCCACCATGGTTTTGATGATTTTGCGCAAAAAATTTACACTTAAAGACCGTTTGGTTATGCAGGAGGCTTTAGGGCAAGACCAAAACAAGGGGGTTGTCAAGCTTACTAAAAACGTCACTTTGTTTGTGCTGATTTGCGAGGGGCTAGGAACGGTACTGCTGTTACCTTCGTTTATAAGGGCCGAGGGCGTAAGAGGGATTTATGTGGCTGTTTTTACGGCAGTTTCGGCGTTTTGCAACGCGGGGCTTACAGTTAGCGGCACATCCGACTCGTTGATGTCCTTTAGTTCAAACCCCATGGTATGCTTGACTGTTGCCGCGCTTGTTATTGTCGGCGGAATAGGCTTTACGGTAATCATGGATATCGGAAGTTTTAAATTCAGGCTAAAAAAGTATCACCTGCATTCTAAAATCGCACTGGCTATGACGGCCACTTTGTTGATTACCGGCACGCTATTAATATTGTTAAGCGAAGCCGGCAATCCTGCGACGTTAGGAGGCATGGGCGCAGGAGACAAGATACTAAATGCATTTTTTCAATCAGTTACCTGCCGGACCGCTGGTTTTACCACTATCAGTCAAGAGGGGCTTACCGCTCCGGGGCGGCTGGTTTCTGTAGTGTTAATGTTTATCGGCGGTAGCCCGGGATCGGCGGCGGGCGGCATAAAAACGACTGCGGTGGCCATAATCCTGTTGATGTTTATTGCAGGGCTGCGGCGCAAAACCGAGATTGTAGCATTTAAGCGTACTATCAACCGCAGAGCCTGCTTAAAGGCCTGTTCGCAGCTGGTGGCGGGATTGACTTTAGTGCTTACCCTTACCTTTTTGCTTATGGTTACGCAAAAGAAAATTCCGGACGGTTTTATCAGCGGTGATATACTGTTTGAATCGGTATCGGCATTTGCCACGGTAGGCTTATCTGCGGGAATCACTCCCTACCTTAATACGGCGGGTAAAATTTTTTTGATGTTTGCCATGCTGATTGGCAAGACCGGAGCGATTACTTTGGGCGCAGTATTTTTTTCGGGCCCGTCGGCCGGCGGAGAAAGTATTAAATATCCTGAAGGAAATATCTTTATTTAAGCCGCCGCTATATGCGGAAATGACCATTATCTCATAACTTTATTTAGGAATTGACACGTATGTATCTGTCATAACAATCTATTTTTAAGGATAGTTATGCGTGATTTTATTGAATATTTACTTTATTGTTTCGGCGGTGCAATGTCAGTTGCTTTTAGAGATGTTCCCTAAGATTTTACTTGGAAAGATGGCCTCGTCGGCGTTATTGTAATGTTTGCGTTTATCGCCATCTTTGCCAGAATAGTTTTTTTGATTCGGTTTTTTTGCAAAAAAAGATAATTTTTGTATAGATTCTTATGATAACAAATTTTATTAAAATTTTTGCGTCTTTATTTTCTCATAAACATAACTTTAAGGAGTAAAAAATGTCTAAAATTAACAAACAATATTTGGTAATCGGGCTGGGGAATTTTGGTTTTTCGCTTGCCAAAACATTGTACGAAAAAGGCGCGGACGTTTTAGCCATAGATAAGAATTATGAGCTTGTAAACGCCATAGAGCCGTTTTGTACACAGGCCGTCTGTATGGATGCCGCCGACGAACAAAATTTAAGCAAACTCGGTCTATCCAATATGGACGAGGGCTTTGTCTGTACCTCTAATATAGAAGCGAATATTTTTATATGCCTGTCGCTGCTGCAAGGCGGCACAAAAAGAGTTGTCGCTAAGGCGATTAACGAAAAACATAAGACGGTTTTAGAAAGACTTGGCGTACACAAGGTAATAATTCCCGAACAGGAAATGGGCCGCAAAACTGCCCTAAATGTAATCCGGCCCGGCATGATAGAAATCCTGTCGCTAACCGAAAATTTTACTCTTGTCGAGATTAAAACTCCCGAAAAGTGGCAGGGCAAAACAGTATTGCAACTGGATTTACGTAAAACCGAAAAGGTCAATATTATGGCGGTAAAGCGTGGCGAAACTATTATCACCGACACTTTGCGCGACTGCATTTTACATTCGGATGATCTGCTGCTGGTGTATGGCAGTAAACAGCATACCGATAAACTTGGGACAAAGGCCACCAAAATAATAGATTTATAAAGTTTTGATAATAACCAAAGGTAATAAAATGGATTTTTTCGCATAAAATTTATAGAAGTCAAGCGTAAAACAGATTTAGTCATTACATAAACAAAAGACGTAATAAAAATATTTGAAGCAAAAAAATAAATGGCAGCATTAAAATCAGGTGGGAAATTTAAAGAAGATTTTTTTTGATGCTGCATACAACTAATACTCGCAAAAGTGCAGCAGCGCTACGTTAAAACGTGGCATACGGCTTTTTTAAAACAAAAAAAACTTGCATGTTTTTCATAAGCGGTTGTTTTAAAAAACACAATCGCGCTAACATATGCGTTACCTTTTTTGCACCGCCAAAAATGAAGATATCAAATCACAAACAGTAATATTAAGGAATCCGCTGGCTTAGCCGGTGGATTCTTTTATACGGACAATAGCCCTATAGATTAGCAGCCCCTTAAGTGACATATTGATTCCGACACTTGTAATCCGTTACTTTTTCTTAAGCGGATCCATATATTCTTTGACGCTTATTTAGTCTGTTATCATGACATAGTTTTCGTAGTATTTGCCTAAATCTGCTTTTAGTTTTTCTGAATATCTCTTTTATTCTGAATTTTTGCACAAATACTATCCGATATCTGCAGTTCAACTTTGTATGTGCCGGACTGTTGTTATCCGTTTTGGTTTGCCCTTCTTTGCTTTAGTTGCCGGTATCGGAACATAGCTTATTTAACAAAGGAGGGCTTTTTGTCAACATGGAACGTTAAAGCTCTTTCTATTACCACTAACATAGCTAGTGCTTTAATAAAAATAAAATTTTTGCTTTCGTCACTTATTCCCGCCGCATAGACAGCGGAGTGTTAAGGCGGGCCTGCAGGATTTCCCTGCGGAATCCGCCGCAAAAATGTCTTTTAAGCCCAACACCGCAAGCGGCAAGGTATTGATCCGGAGTAAATAAAAGCATTTCTGTTACTTTCATCTTTATCTAAGTTTTACGGTTAATTGAGTTTTTATTGATTTCTTTTTTTACGATTGATATTTAAAATTATTAAAATTTTTTCAAAGTTGGCAACAGCGTTTTTTTACCCGTTTTGCGCTTATTCAAACTATAAATTTTAAAAAGATTCATTTAGTTAAACTGTCGGTTGTAATAGCCGACAGTTTTTATTTTTTACCGATAAAAACAAAATTTAAAAAAATACTAAAAAACACTTGACACGTTATATATGACATGCTACACTATATCTAATCTGATTATATACTTAAACGTAATTGTTATTCAAGGAGGTATTAATGACAGGATTTTCGGGAGATATATTAAGAGGACATACCGAAACCGTTATTCTTAAAATTCTTATGTGCGGGGACAGCTACGGATACGAGATTACTAAAACCATTTTGTCCGAAAGCGAAGGGTTGTTTGATATTAAGGATGCCACGATTTATACAGCCTTCAGACGCATGGAGAAAGACGGATTAGTTGAAGCTTATTGGAAGGACGGCAGCAACGAGGGCATAAGACGGAGATATTATAAAATCACCGATCAAGGCAAAAATGTTTACCAAACAAAGCTAAACGATTGGCTAAAAATCAAAAATGCGCTTGATAAACTAATAGTAATTAATTAATGATTATTACATTTAAATTGATAATTATAAAAATCATAAAGGAGAATAATATGGAAAAATTCAAAAGGTACATTGACAAAAAATTTTTGTCATATCCCAAATCCCGCGCGCTTGACGAGCTTAAGGAGGAACTTGTAGCCACCCTTACAGAGCGTTATCAAGAGTATCTGTCAAACGGATTTAACGAAGAGAATAGTTATCAAATGGCTATAGAATCAATAGGCGACTGCAAAGAAGCAGTAAATCTGATCGAAAGCGGCATTGACAAAAAAACCAAGTCTTTGCGGGCAGGACTATGGTTTTGCGCCAGTGCCTTATATTGGCTTATAACGGCTACAATCTTTTTGACAGTCTCTTTAATCACCAAAAAATGGGGGTACACTTGGGTAATCTACCCAGTTGCAGCCGAAATCTATCTATTTGCGGCGCTCGCTCTCACTTTTATCAATGGCCGCTCTTTAGGAAAAAGTTTTAAAACCCGTATCTCGGCAATGCTTTTGTTTTTAATTATAACATTGGGTACGTATTTTTTGGTTAGTTTCTTAACGCGGGCATGGCCGATAACATGGGTAACCTTTCTTTTCGGATTCTCAATTGCAATGATTTTTGACGCAATTATAATTAGAAAAAAATACAAAATTTTGTTTTCGGTCTATATTTATCTGATTATCCTGTTTTTCATCACCTCGGCATACCAGTTAATTTGCTATTTTGAAATTATCAAAGATTCTTTAAGTTGGCTGATTTATCTTTTTGCCGCAATCGGAGTCTTGATTTATAACTTTATCAAAGTATTTATAAAATACAAAAAAGAAACCTCTTTTAAAAAATAAAGGTATTATTATCTCGGGGCAAAGCCAGAACCTTATAAAGGCGCTTTCAGCAGCAGAGTTGCAATGTATTAAACTTTGTAAGCCCGTGCCAAGAGG
Source organism: Holotrichia oblita (assembly GCA_023690525.1). NCBI lineage: Eukaryota > Metazoa > Arthropoda > Insecta > Coleoptera > Scarabaeidae > Holotrichia > Holotrichia oblita. Next base: position 13,148 of record JALQSN010000159.1, on the reverse strand, counting down.
GCCTCAGCGGTCTTGTTTCGTAGCTATGTCGCAAGGGTCTCCTAAAAAAATCCAAAAGTTTTAGGAGAGAGAGAAATATCCCCTTGCAATCACGCCAAAGCTTGCATTTAGAAATCCGGTATAAGCATTTTTGTTTTAGAATAAAGCAGACAATCAATTATATAAAACCTTAAAAAGATTTTTCTGCAATTGAAATATGCTGACAAAACGTGCGCAAAACATTTTTTTTACCCGTTTTGGAATTAATTTAAATTATTCTATTTGACTTTATTACTTCGTCTATAATAAGAATCCACCAGCAAAGCTGGTGGTTTTTCTTAGACGGGCATAGCCCTATTGGATTTGCAGCCCCTCAAGGGACATGTTGATTCCGACAAGTTTGGTTCCGACACCAAGCAAAACAAAGAAGGGCAATCTAAAATGTATAACAACAATCCGGCACACAAAATGGAACTGCAAGTATCACATAGTATGTGATCGACTATTTACGTCTTTCATAAAAATCTTTAAGCTTTTTTAAAGCCCTTCGCACTATGCCTCGGGAGGGGGGCTTCATACAAAAAACTGTCGATTGCAATAACCGACAGTTTTTTATTATATTTTAAATACTAAGCGTACTACGATTGATATAACTGATTCAATTTACTTTCCGCAACATATTTGGCAAGCCTATTGCTTTAACAATTTCTGTTTTATAAGGTGCCTTATTTGTGCATTGGTTTATAACTTAACTTACTGGTGCTCTGGCTTTATAAAATTCTTGCGTATCTAATGCAAATAAATAAACTATGGCAACAGCGCTTTGCTTGAAGCATTTTTCAGACATATCTCTTAATCTCGTCCGCAGACTTACCTTTATTATGCAATGCCAGACGATCACATTATATTGAATCTGTCACACCTATATCAAACTCTATTTTGCAAGTTATTATGCTCATTTCCTTTTCTGAGTCACTTATTTTGTCCAGCGGCAACTCTTAAGCAAATTTTAAACAGGTTTTAGTTTTGCCGTAAAGTGACGCAGAATGGGCGGCTCCTCTACAATTTTGTAGCCCTTAATCGACGAAGCACGTTCCTTAATGTTGATCAGTGCGTCGGCGATAACGTCCAAATGAGCCTGAGTATATACTCTGCGGGGAATTGCAAGCCTTGTAAATTCAAAATCCGCCTTAAGCTGCTTTTTGGTGTCGGGATCATTGCCTAGCATATAAGAGCCGATGTCGCAACCTCTTATTCCCCCCTCGATATAAAGTTCTAGGGTTAAAGCCTGCGCGGGAAATTCGTAGTAAGGGATATGAGGCAACAAATGCCTAGCGTCTACAAATATACCATGGCCTCCTGCGGGCGATTGATACCTTATGCCGGCTTCGTCAAGCCTTGCGCCAAGGTATTGCATCTGTCCGATACGATACTTTAAAAATTCCTCGTTTAAGCCTTCTTTAAGGCCTATAGCCAGCGCGGCCAAATCTCTGCCGCTCATACCGCCGTAAGTGATAAAGCCTTCAAACGAAATACATCTTTGCTTTACTACTTCAAAAACAGCTTTATCCCGTGCGCCTATAAGTCCGCCCATATTGACGATAGCGTCCTTTTTGCAGCTCATGGTAAAAAAGTCGCCGTATTTAAATACCTCTTTTACGATGTCTGCGATTGAATGATTTTTAAATTCGGGCTCGCGCAGTTTGATAAAATAAGCGTTCTCGTAGCATCTTGCCGCGTCTATCATCAGCTTTATGCCGTAACGGTCGGCAATCTTGCGGGTCTCGCGAATGTTGGCAACCGAAACAGGCTGACCGCCTGCCGAATTATTGGTTATGGTAACGATAATTACGCCTATGTTATCCTTGCCCAGTTCCTCGATAAGGCTGACAAGACGCTTGTTGTCCATGTTGCCCTTAAAGTCTACGTACAGCCCTGTATCTAACGCCTCGGGAATAACGCAGTCGACAGCTCGGGCGCCCGCAAGCTCGACATGGGCGCGTGTTGTGTCAAAATGCATATTAGAAATAGCGTATTTTTTGCCCGCAAGCAGAATAGGCAGCAGTACCTTTTCGGCGGCTCTGCCCTGATGTACCGGCTGAATGTACGGCATTCCAAATACCTCGGTAGCATTTTCGATTACGGCGCGGTAGCTGCGCGCGCCGGCGTATGCCTCGTCGCCGTCCATAACGCCCGCCCATTGGGCGCCGCTCATAGCGTTGGTGCCGCTGTCGGTAAGAAGGTCGATGTAAACATCCTCGCTGTTTAGGTAAAATACGTTATAGTTCGCCTCTTTAATCTTTTGCGCGCGTTGCTCTTTGGTTAACATTTTGATAGGCTCTACGCTTTTAATCCTAAAAGGTTCGGGAAAATAAATAGGTTTCATTTCGTATCTCCTTATAAAGAATGGTATAAATATTTATTTAAAATATATCAAAATTTATACATTTAGTCAAACGATTAGTGTGTATGAATAACTGCCATAAAAAATGTTTTAAACTGATACAAAAATGATTTATAAGTCAATTCAACTAATTTGATCAAACAAATTATTATTTAATTAAATGTTTTTTGTGACATTGTCCAAAAAAATAAAAACAGAATATACTCTGATTTAATTTTTTGTATAAACAATATTTAAATAAAAATCAATATTTTAAGACATACGACAATGGTATGCTAAAACTATGATAAAGTATTAAAACTAAAAAATTAAATTTAATATCAAACAGGCAAATTGATACTTTTTATCTGCTTTGCCTGTTTGTTTCGTATAAAAAATATCTAAAAAAGTTTTTTTATCCTAAAGCGTACTTGTTGTTTTTGTTTAAAAAAATTTCAATCAAATAATTATCTTACAAAACGCTATTTTTACGTTAAACGCCCTAATTTATTCTGATGTCAAATTCAAACGCCACCGCGCATTCGTCCAAAAGATTATGGCCGTGCCGTAAATATCTTTTGTACTGCTTTTGATGATGCTTATAAAATAAGTCGTTTATCAAATAGGCGTCGCAGCCGTCCGCCCTGCAGCTTTCTAACCCTTCAAGAATAAATTCGGTTATCTTTTTTTCCAGTTCTTCGGTTATGACGGGATAAACCTTTTTTGTATCGGCGGCATTACTACTGTCCGTTACCTCGTATAATTTAAACCGCTCTTCTATTTTAAAATGCGCTTCTATTTTAAAGGTCAACACAGGTTTTTTGTCATTAAAACCTGATGACATTTTGACCTTTTTCTTTATTAAAAAGCAGGAAAGCTTGTCTATGCTGTTATCACGGTATTTAATGTCGTGCATGGTGATATGTCCGAATTTGGTTTTAGGGTCGCTCCACGCAAGCCCGTTGCCTTCTTTTGCTCCCCATACCGAAATTAGCTTGCCGTCTACAAAAGCCCCTATTTTTTCGGTGCGTTCTATAACGGTTTGCTTTTCCTCGTTTTTGTCCTTTTCGCTGTTTTCTCCGCCGCTCTCGCCGCTACTTTCTACGGCTGATTGATTTTTGTCAGTTTTATTTTTTTGGCTTGATCCGCCTTGATCGCTTTGCCCGCTTTGCTTGCCCACGCCGCTGTCGTTTTTGCTTTGGGAAGGTTCTTGTAAATCCTCCTCTTTCACGGGGAATTCCTGTCCCTCTACCGCGCTGATGTTATCCGCCTTTTCGCCCATCATAATGCACGGCATTACCGCCGAACCTGACTTTGAATAAGTGTTACGCAAAAATCCTATCAGACTTTGCGAATAATTATGCGAGCCGTAATTGGTGTACTTTAACAGATTTTCCACGTCCAGTTTTTGTCCGTAGTCGTTAAGGCGTGTGATAAATTCCTTAGCGTCGCTGTTGCCTGACAGCACCAGTCCTATTTGCTGCGACACACTGCCCGACGAGAGCAGAAAACGGAATTCGTCCATTACTCCCTCTTTTGCTAATTCTTCCCCTACCACGATTATAGCGCAGTGGGACAAATCTAAGGTGCGTCCTATCGATATGCACAAATTTTCCAGCGCCGAGCTTAAGGTATGCCCCTCGCCGCTTAGTACGATTGTCACGCCTGTCGCCCCGTTGCTTTCGACGGGAAGGACGACCTCGGCAGTGCAGAGAATACCATTTTCGCCCTTGTCAAGTCCCAGGGTAGTCACCATCGAATACATATCCGCCTGCGGAATATTGGTGGACATAGGCGCTACAAAAAATAATAAAGCAGCAATTACTATCACAAGTTTTACAAGATTTATCCTTAACCTGTGTGATAAAAATTTTTTGCCGGAAGGCTTAGGCGGATGATTTTTATCCCCATGATTTTTGTTATAAATAGCCTTAAACTCTTTGCCTGTTTGCCGGCTGTGTACGTGTTTGATGTGTCCGCGGCCCTCACTTTGCCTAAAGGTATGACTTTGGTTATACTTCATTCTCGCCGGCCCTCCTTTTTTTTGCCTTAAAGCTGCCGCCCGGTTTAAAACCGCCTGGCCTTAATCTGTCAGTCTTAAAGCCGCCAAGCATTCTGTCCGTGCGCCTCCGCCCCTTTATCCTAAGTGCCGCAGCCACGCAAAAGACAAAAACCGGCACGGCAAATTGGTTAAACACTGTAAAAATCCTTACTACCGGCAAAGTACAAAAATAATGCAAATTATGTTCGTTGGTAAACAAAATCACCATTACAATGTACAGGATTATGGCGGCAGACAGCGAAACCGCCTTGTTGTTTTCGGTATTAAATACATACTTTAAATGACGGGTGGTGCCGTAAAATACTAAACTTAACTGAACAAAAATCGTAAGCATCCATACGCTGAAAACCAGCAAATCCAGCCGCCCGTAAACGTAATCTGAGGATGCGTGCATAAGCATATTAGACAGGTTATTGCCATAATCAAGCAGACTTGGTATATCGCCGTAAGTCATAAACAAAACAGCCGAAAAAAACAACACCACAACCGCGCCTATGCCGGCAGCCAAAAGTCCCGTAACCATAAAACGCTTTTCGGGTTTAACCTGCCCTAAGAATATAAACATAAACGGAATATCAGCAAACCACAGCGGATACAGTTTGACGTTTGCTAAAACCGGACGTATTCCGTTTTCTAAAAATGGTAAAAGCGACGAAAAATCCACGCTGTTAAACATAAAAACAAAAAGCGTAATCATCGACAGAATTATAACCGGCACAAGGATTTCGGCAAGCCGCCCTATTCCCCGCAGCGTCTTTACCCCTATCAAAAACAGGTAGATGCACAGCGGCAGTATCGCCACCCAGTCGCTAAGCCATTCGGAAAGGTTGATGTTAAAAAATACCCTGATTTCGCTAAGAAGTAGCGCCATCTTAAACATCATGCAAAACAGCATTACTATAGCAATTATTTTGCCGCCCATTTTAGTCGCCCCCTTGTTTAGCAGCGTATAAAACGTTTTGTTGGGAGCCAGCTTAATCGTAAGCATAAACAATAATAAAACAAAAAATTCTAAAAGGATTACGATCAGCATCGAAATATAGCTGCTTCGCCCGCCCGTTTTAACCATTAAAGCGGGCAACAGCAGCATTTTGCCCGCCATTATTACCAAAAAGGCGGTTAGCGCAAATTGTTTAGAGGTGACAAGCTTCATATTTATTTCTTCCTCGTTTTGTTAATGTTTGGGATTGACATCGGCCGTTTTTTTATGTCCAATAACGGACTGCGGTAAATCGAATCCTTAAGGTCGTCAAATACAAGCGGGGCAAACGGAGCCAGATACGGCGTGCCAAAGCTGTCAAAGTTAACTAGTATCGCCAGCGTAAACAACACACCTAACGTAAGAGCGTAAATGCCGCCGATTCCGCCAAGTACGATAAATGTCAGTCTAAGCAAACTGATTACTCCGACATCGTTTGGGGTAGTATAAAGCGCCAGCGAGCTTAAGGCGACAATCATTATTGCGGGGGACGAAATCATACCCGACTTGACTGCCGTTTCGCCCAAAACCAGCGCGCCCACAATACTCATCGCCATACCCACCGCGCGCGGCATACGCACCGATGCTTCGCGGATAATCTCAAAAAGCAACAGAACAAACAGCATTTCGGGCAGCGGCGCAAGCGGGATTCCCTCTACCGCGTTAAGCAAGGTAATTAAAAATTTTAGCGGTATCACGCTAAAGTGAAAAACCTGAACCGCCACATAAAATCCCGGCAAAAAAATCGCAAAAAAAAGCGATACATACCTAAGTGCCCGTAAAAAGCCCACAAACGTGCTGCGCTTGTAGTAATCGTCCCCCGCCTGAAAATCCTCTAACAGCAAAAACGGTGCGGTCAACACTGTCGGCGAGCCGTCCACGACAATCGCCACACGGCCCTCAAGCATTTTAGCGGCAGCGACATCGGGCTTTTCGGTCGTCCCCATTTGGTGGAAAATCGAATACGGATGAGGCTCTATCAGCGACTGCAAATAGCTGCTGTCAAGCACCGCGTCAATATCAATACTTTGTAGTTTTTTGCGGATCCGGTTTACAAACTTTGGGTCTGCAACGGTGGAGATATAGCATAGCGCAACGGTACTGCTGCTTATTCTGCCAAGCTTAATTTTTTCAACTGCAAAAGCCGGAGTTTTTAGCCGCCGCTCTATTAAGCTAAGGTTTGTTTTTATGTCCTCGATAAACCCCTCGCGCGGGCCCTTTAATACTGTTTCGGAAGGCGGCTCGGACACAGCGCGTTTATCCCATTTACGGCTTGCCACCACCATGTACCCTGCGATTCCGTCAACAATCACAATCGAATCGCCCGAAAGTAAATCGTCCATAACTTCCTTTTCTTTCAGCTTTATCTCGGAGGCATTAACATAGCTTTGCGCTAATTCCGCAAGCGGAGAATCTTTTGTAAAATCCTTTAAGAAGCTTGCAGAAGAATCATTTAAAAACTCTTTTTGAAAATTTTTTGAGGAATCCTTTAAAAAATCCTTAACTTTCTCTAATGAGTAAATCAAGTTGCGGATCATATCACTGTCCGAAACATCTGGGTTAAATAGTACCGCCGCCTGCTGCCCGTCCACAATCAGTCTTCTTGTGACAATTTTATCGGGAGTCGCCATATATCCTAATATTTTATTAACTCTTTCCATAAAATTAGTTTGTACGTTAACATAAAAAAAATTCTTAAGCGTAAAAAAAGAAATTATACTGCGAGGCAAATCAAACATAATATATGCAGCAAAAAAGACAACCGAATTAAGAATTGTTCAATCCGATTGTTTTTTGTTATTTATTTTAGATATTATTAATTTTTTTGGTTTTTATATTGTGTTATATAAAATGGCAAAATAATCATTAAAAAACTTTTTTGTAACTCAAGTTTAAGGTTTGTATCAGCAGATATTAGAGGTAATAAAATGTCGGAACATATGACCTTGTCTTAAAGCAAAGGCTTATGCCATACTTAGTTGTTTTTTATATAATTAAGACCTAATACTTTATTTTTGTTGATTAATAAGCCCTGATTTTTAAAGTTATATAAATCTAAATAAAACTATGTTTAGTCTAAAACTATCATAATAGTTTATAGTAGCAACCTTATTACCTTGTCAAACGTAATCTTAATCATCTTAATTTTTCGCCTTGCTGTGCTTTTGCCCCAGCGTCACTAAAGCTTTTTGCATCATCAAACCAATAGCAAATTTTTTTGTATAAAGGATTCGCTATTATCATCTTTTTTACTAAAATTTTAATTACTGATTTATATGTATCACCTTGCTTACTTTTGTTTTCGTTTTTTTTCCTAAGTAACTTATTGCCGCCGCAAGTTGCCGGTAAAACAACCATTCGTAATTAAAACAAGAGTTATGGGCAATGCTTTTAAAAATTATTCATGTCCCTTAAATTTTTTATTTCTAAATAATTCAAAAATAATAACTATACTTAATATCCCAGATAGAGGTTAGCCCTTAACAGATACGCCGTCGCCAATAAATATCCAATTACCTTGGTTACCGGCGGTTTTTAATCCAATTGTAAAACCTCGTAGCTATAGCTGGCAACATTATTGTCGTTGTTAAACACAATCTCTAAAAATTTAATCGTTTCGCCGTTAAGTACCTTGGTTTGAGCATCCTCCAAACTGATTGCACCGTCAAACCAATAACAGCATTTGCTGTCCGAATAGCTGTACGCCTCACTCTCCTTACCAAAAATATTGATAATATTATAGTACGAATTACCCTTTGCAATCTTTTTGGAGTTTTCTTCTGTAACGTTTATGTTGACTTTAATAATATCAGATGTTAATATTGCCTTGTTTGATTCGTCAAGCTTAGTATATTGCACACGTTTAACCCTGTTTTCGCCATCTAATTCGTTATCAAAAATAATTGCTATCAATTTAACAGTTTTGCCTTTTGACAGCTTATTACCGGCATCCGCTATATTTTTTGCACCGTCAAACCAAAAGTATGTGTTTTGCTCTGTCAAGCTATCGTCAGGTTCGCCCAGGTATCTGATAACATCATTGTAATGATAATCCGCTTTTATCAAATCGGCATTTGCTTGTGTGACCTTGCTTCCGCAAGCTGCCATAGTAAAGATTAGGATAGCCACAATCAGAGCTAGAGGTAATGCTTTTATGAGTTTTTTCATAGTTTTCTCCCGGATTTTATATTTATGTTGATATATCTGCAAAACCTTAAATATGCAAAAAATCTACCATTAGTTAATTGTGCAGACTAAATGGCGCTAGTAATTTCCAGCTGTCACAGGCTGAGTAAGTATGATGCTGCAGAAGGCTAAAGAATCGTTACTTGTGTTGTGTAGTCATTATACGCCCCGTTTGTAGGATTTGTCAAACACTAAAAGATAAACCGAAACGCACGTGATCCGCGCCCTTCTTATGCAAATAAATTTTTAGTTATACTTTTTAGAATATCCGATAAGTTTTTTCGAATGAATTCAGCATAGACTTGAACAACATTTTCAAAATTAGCTGGATTTTTATCAAAATAATCTTCTGTCTTATCCAAAGCAGCTATCTTTTGTCTTTCTTCTTCTGTTCCTATATCGTTAAACTCATAAATACGTTTAATTTCAGGTAATGTAAATTTATTGTCATGCGAATGAGGATTTACGGCAACTCTTTTTCCCGTTAAGATACCTACATTAAAATAATCGTAATCTCTACAGTCTGTACCTATGAAATATATAAATTTTTATTAGTTTTATACTCTATACGAACTATAGCATCTGCGGCTTTTTTCACATAACACTTTAATCCGGCATCTTCTAAAAATCCAAAACTCTTTATTATTATTTCGTATTCTTTCATATTCTCCTATAGGCGAATTATACCTTAGTGACATTTTAGAACTGATATATCTATGATAAAAACTCATTCTTAAAATTTCTCATACCGTATTATTTATCGTGAAATATTCTTAAATAATTTTACCAGATTATTAAAATTTTGTCAACAAGCAGGCCATATAATTACTTGCCATAAACCTTATATAAAATGGCAGCTTTTATTATATATTAAAAACTGTACTGCATACCGATTCGGCAAAATCCTGCTCGTGCGTTACTAAAACGATTGCTCCGTTATAGTCGTTTAGCGCCTTTTGCAGGCTGCTTTTGGCGCGAATATCCAAATGGTTAGTCGGCTCGTCGAGTATCAGTATGTTGGAGTCAGTATTCATAAGTACGGCGATTTTAATGCGCACCTGCTCGCCGCCGCTAAGCTTTTCGATAGGATTTGTCGCTAAATCCCCCTTAAGCCCTACCCGCGCCAGGCTTGCCCGCTGCTCCTTTTGATTCATGCGCGGAAAATGGTTGCTAAAATAAATCATAGCGTTAAGGCTTTTATCGTTAAAAATTAAATCCTGTTCCAAATATCCCATTTTAGTGGCAAGGTGAAACCGAAAGCTGCCGCCCAAAGGCCTTATTTTATTGGTTATGGTCTTTAAAAGGGTACTTTTGCCTATACCGTTTGTCCCTTTTATCCAGATTTTTGTGTCGGAGGCAATGTGCATATTGATGGGCGGGAGTATCGGTTTATCGTACCCTATGCTAAGGTCTTTAATTATAAGCATATCCTTAGAATGCAAGTCAATGTACGGAAAGGCAAAATCGGCATCCAAAATGGTTGCGGGTTTTTTGATAACCTCTATCTTATCCAGCATCTTTTTGCGGCTGTTAGCCATGCCGGCGGTCGCCGCCCTCGCTTTGTTTTTAGCGATATAAATCTCCAGCTTTTCGATTTGCTGCTGCTGGCGCAAATAACTATCTTCGTATTGCTTGGCGTTTTGCTCGCGGGTAATCATAAACTGGTTATAGCTGCCGCTGTATTTTTTAAGCTCGGAGTTTTCGATGTTGAGTATGCCCTTGCAAACCCTGTTCAAAAAGAGATTATCGTGCGATACAACCAAAAAAGTCCCCTCAAAGCCGTCCAAAAATTTTATCAGCCATTCAACGTGTTCGATATCCAAAAAGTTTGTCGGCTCGTCAAGCAGCATAACGTCTAAGTCCTCTAGTATTAACTTTGCCAACATCACCTTTGCCCTTTGCCCGCCGCTTAGAGTGCCGACAAGAGTGTCATAACCATAATTACTTATGCCAAGGCCACCCGCCACTTTTTTTATTTTAGAGTCCAGATCGTAAAAATCGTTATTATTTAAGCGATCTTGCAGCTTGCTGCTTTTGTCGATTAACATAGCCAGCCTGTTGTCCTCTGTTTCGGCAGACATTTCATTATATAAGGCTTCCAGTTTGTCGTTAATATCATATAAATGCTTAAATGACCCGCGCAGATAATCCATAATACTAATACTGCCGTCCATTTCGGCATGTTGGTCAAGGTATCCCCACCTAATGCCGCTAAGCCATTTAATCTCGCCCTCGTCCTGCATGATTTTGCCGGCTATAATATTCATAAACGTACTTTTGCCCGCACCGTTTAGCCCGACAATGCCGATATGCTCTCCGTTATTTATTGTTATGTTAGCGTCGTCAAAAATTAACTTTTCGTCAAAAATATGCGTAAGTCCGTTGATTTCTAAAACACTCATTCGTTAATTATTCTCCTTTGGTTTTTTAGTATAGCTATGCCATAGGCTGTTGGTCGTTTGCATACAGACAATAATTGCAGAATAGTTTTTAATATCATGTAACTACCGTCCAGTTTAAAAACACCCATGTTTATATAAATACTGATTAAATAAATTTAATTTTTATCAAGGTTCTTTGAATAAAAAATATATTGAAGTATTCCGGACTGCCCCTGACTATAAACTTGTTTTGTAGCCAATAACAGTCCATTCAAAAAAACTTTTGCGGTTGCTTGCATCCGTTTTCGTTCGGCTAAGCGTCATTCATAGAACGTCCCTGTCGGTTTTAATGCTTTTGTAATATCCCTGTCGTTTTAAGCAATAACTCAGACTTTTAAAAGAAAAAACGATTTGCAGCAAGCTATAACGGCAGGTATTTAGATCGTCACCGTACATTAAAAAATGACATATAAACTTGCAAAGCTAAACTGCGGCAAATCCTCAAGTCCCGCACTGCTTCTTACCGCATAAAGCTTATTTAAGTCTAACAAGCGGATAAATACACCTTGGCATCTTTCAAAACCCGCATAGACTCATCCTCTACGCTCTTTAATATTTCTGCACCCAGCGTTTTCTGCAATTCTTAAAGTCTCTGCACCATTATGGTCTTTGCCACCATTAAGAATCCCCGCTACATCGTTTTGCTTGCCTGAAAAAATTTTAATTGCGCTTTTTAAGTATTTTATCAAGCGCCTTTTTTGAGGCACATTAAACCTGATGCCGGCAATAACAAAGTCCGGCACCAAAAATCCATTGTTTTCCTTAATAAATTTTCCGCCTTTTTGTCCAAGGTTTAATTATTTTAGCATACAACAACAATAAAAGCAATACAAATTTAAATTATCGAATTTAAAAAGTAGCCGCCTTTATAAAAACAGCTTATTGTAGTATTTGCATTGATGTAAATAGCACAAGAAGAAAGAATATACTGATAAAAAGGAGGCGTTAGTCGTGGCAAAAAAATAGTAATTTTTATATTATATGATATTTACACAAACAAAAAAGGAGACAAGAAATGAGCAAGAAAATATTGGTGATTTCGTCAAGTCCGAGAAAGGGCGGCAACTCTGACCTTTTATGCGACAGTTTGTTGCAGGTGCGATTGATGCGGGCAACAATGCCGAAAAGGTATTCTTAAAAGAAAAGAAAATTAATTATTGCAGCAGTTGCGGCGCTTGCAACGCGAACGGCAAAAAGGGCTGTTCTCCATCCGATGACATGGCAGCAATGATAGATAAGATGATAATTGCCGACGTTATCGTTATGGCTACTCCCGTGTATTTTTATACAATGTGCGGACAAATGAAAACCTTTATTGATAGGACGTGTTCAGCGTATACCAAAATGAAAAACAAGGAGTTTTATTTTATCTTAACAGCGGCTGACAACAATAAAGAAATCATGAAAACAACAGTTGCCGAATTCCGTGCGTTTACAGGATTGCTTGACGGCGCTATGGAAAAAGGAATCATTTACGGCTTAGGCGCATGGAATATAGGCGATATAAAAAAGACTGCGGCTTATAACGAAGCCTATGAAACAGGCAAAAGAATATGAAAAAAATCAAAAGATTTTTACTGTTTTTTCTTTGCATTATTATCGCAATCAGCTTTGCGGCTTGCGTCAATGACAACGAAGGCGGCGGAAACGAGGATGGAATAACCTCCGGCAATGAAAATAAAGATGACGAAAATGAGGATGACGAATTGAAGGACACAACAGCATCAAATATTCTAATAGCATATTTTTCGCGAACAGGCGAAAATTACGCATCAGACGGCAATGTAATTTTAGAAATTGGCAATACGGCTAAAATGGCTGGATATATCAAAGACAATCTGTCGGAATCCGACTTATTTGAGATTGTTCCCAAAGTACCCTACCCCTATGGTTATGAGGACACAAAAACAAGCAACTCAGGAAAGGAACAGCAACGCAAGGCCGGAAATAGCAAATCAAATTGACGGTTTTGAAGATTATGATATAATATTTATCGGCTATCCAATATGGTGGGGAACGGCGCCCATGATAATTCATACATTTTTAGATAGTAACTATAATTTCGGCAGAAAAACAATAATACCCTTTTGTACGCACGGCGGAAGCGGTTTTGGCAGC
>JALQSN010000158.1:0-100217 GCA_023690525.1 Holotrichia oblita | reverse complement strand
ACAAAAGCGGATCGAAAAAGACCCGCTTTTGTTTTATTAATTACAATACAATCCGGAATGTTTTTATTTCATAAGGTTTAAGCTCGAAAGATATTTCTCTGCCTAATGTCTTTAACTGCTCTGTGTTATTTTCCATAAGGTCGCACTCATAAGCTTCTTGAATGTATGCGTGAGATTTAAGAGTTACTTTTGAATCACGATTAAAACAATCGTACACGCGTACGATTACCCCGTTATGATTCTCCGCTTGTTTTACAGCCTCAATAACAACATTTTCCTTATCCAAAGAAAAAGCCCGGCCTCATTCGGCAGCGTTCCTTTTATGTTTGCCTTTTTTTCAAGCGTGTACATTGGATAATTAAGCTCGTAAGCAAACTTTGGGGTATTAGCCGCCCGCCATCCTCCCGCGTGCGGATAAAGAGAATAAGTAAACGAATGTTCCTCAATATCAGCATCGGCGTTCGGGTCTCCCGGCGACCTTAAAAGAGTTAACCGCATAATATTTTCTTTAATATCGTATCCGTATTTACAATTGTTCATAAGGCTGATTCCGCAGTCGTCTTGGGAAATATCAGCCCATTTATGTGCGCATACCTCAAATTTTGCTTTATCCCAGCTTGTGTCTGAATGATTATTACGTTCAATATTTCCGTACTGGATGTCATACGCCGCTTTGTCCGCATTTACGGCAACCGCAAACGCTGTTTTTAAAAGCACATGCTTCTCATGCCAATCTATGTGCGTCTCAAAATCAATTTTCGGTAAATTCTCATAAAAGATTATTTTTTGTTTAATTGTAGAGCTTAAAAACTCACGTGTTATAATAACGGCCTTTGCCGCCCACATATCCTCTGTTTCAACTTGTGTCACATCGGTTATCTCATACATTTTTTTGTTGTAATAAATATCTATATTCCATGCGTCAAATTTTTCCGGTAGGTCATCAAAGGCTTGAAGTACATTTCCGTATCCGCATAGCATCTCACGGTTAAGCTTTTTATCTAAAATGCTTTGTATTTGATAATAATCGTTAAAGGTAATAATAAAATGCGGAGTGGTTATCCTTTTGCCTTCTATTTTTATAGTGCTGACAGAAGATATTTCTGAAATCGAAACAGCTTTATACCCTTTAGCCGGAATATTTTCCACATATACCTTTTTTCCGTGATAATCTACGCAATCTGAACGGAGATTCCCCGTTGGATTAAAAACCACGAGGCAATCCGTATCGAGCTTAATTTCACTTGCTATATCTGATATCGCGGTATCGAGCGTTTCTGAAACTTCCTTTTGTATTTCAAGATACAACTTTGTTGAATCTTCATAAACCTCCTTTATCGAAGAACCCGGTAAAATATCGTGAAATTGGTTTAACAGTAACTTTTCCCAGTTTTTATCAAGAATTTGTTTATTATGAATTTTATCCATTAAAACGTCTTTAAGAACAAGCGCCCATTCCGTATTTAAAAGCAGTATCTCAAGAAAGCGGTTAAATTTTTTATTTTTTGCCATAGAGGTGTATGTTCCCCGGTGATATTCAAGGTACAATTCCCCAGACCATTTTGGAAGCTTATGATTGCCGGCTGCGGCCAGTTCTAAATCCTTTGCGTAACTAAGTACGCTTTTATGCTTTGTTTTTGGTATACCCGGAATGCCGAAGGATAGCCTTTTTGCAATTTCAAGCATTTCCCTTGTAGGACCTCCGCCTCCGTCTCCAAAGCCGTAAGGAATAATAACTTCATTATTAATATCTTTTTGCTTGTATCTATCCCAAGCGGCTTTAACCGTTTCTGGAAGTATTTTTCCGTTATAAGTCGCAAAAAAGTTTGTACTTTCTTGTCCGCCTTCTTCCGGAGTTGTTATAAACTGAGTTAATATTTCTGTTCCGTCAATCCCTTTCCACATAAATGTGTCATATGGGATTTGATTTATTTCGTTCCAGCTTATCTTACTGGTTATAAAAAATTCAACTCCGGATTTTTTTAATATCTGCGGCATTGCGGCGGAATATCCGAACACATCCGGCAGCCACAATACCGGCTTAAAAACTCGAATTCGTTTTTAAAAAACCTTTTGCCGTATAAAATCTGGCGAACCATACTTTCGCCGGATATTAAATTACAATCGGCTTCTAACCACATTGCGCCTTCCGCTTCCCAACGTCCCTCAATCACGGCGGCTTTAATTTTTTCATACAACTTCGGCTCATTATTTTTTAAGAATGAATAAAGCTGCGGCTGGCTTGATAAAAATAAATATTCCGGATATTCTTCCATCAAGTTTAAGGCAATCGCAAAGCTTCTTGTAACCTTTTCCTCCGTTTGATTAATCCGCCAAAGCCAAGCAACATCAATATGAGTATGACCGATAATTGCCGCTGTCATATCAATGTGACCGCAATATTTTTTATAAAATTCTTCTTCTATATATTTATTTGCGTTTTCAACAGATAATAAAAATTCATCTTTAAAATCTCGCACCTTTGCAAATTCAAGCATATTTGCGGTGTTTTCCAAAAATAGAATCATATCGCGGCAGGTTTTGCTGTTTTCGTCAAAAAGCGCGGCGGCTTTATAAACACAGTACATATTATAATAAAGTCTTTCAATTTCCTCGTCGTGAACCGCCGCAAACAAGCAAAAATCAAGTCGTTTATCAATCATGCCTGTGTACGCTTCAAATTCAAGAATAAATTCCGTACCCGCAACAGCCATTTGAGCTATTGTTACTTCCTTATGGTTTACATCCATCCCTTGAATCAAATTACCGTCCAAATAAAATATAAACTGCGGATTAATAGCATCCCATCCTTCCGCGCCTGTTGATAAAATTATATCAACGCGTTTGGAATCAAATTTTTCCGGTACGGTAAACCCCACGCGGAAACGAAAATGTGCGTCCTTGCCGCCAAAATAATCATTTACCGTAAATTTTTGATATTTTCCGTCCTTTTCTTTTCCTTCCTTAAAAAAAATATTTATAATTTCGGTTTTATCCGTAAAAATTAATTTTTTTAATTCCGCTAAAATTCTTTCGTATCTTTTATCTTCTAATCTCATTTTTATTCCGCCTTTCCAAAAAAAACACAAATAATGTACGGTTATTTAACTTGTCAATAGTATATATCACAAATTACTATACGTCCAGAAAAAAGCCAAATAAAGAAAAATAAACCTGATAATGGTAATAAAATGAAATTTAAATTGACTAAAAGCTAAAGAATCGTTTAAGATGTAATTATCATTAAATTTTGCGTGAAAACCTTAGGAGGTATGTATGAGGCATTTGATAAACGCAAAGGATTTAACTCCGGAATATATCGGAAAGTTAATTGCGGATGCAATGCAGATTATTAAAAGCCCGGAGGATTTTAGAGATTCCTGCCGTAATAAAATCCTAGCGACACTTTTTTACGAACCAAGCACGCGTACAAGGCTAAGCTTTGAATCGGCGATGATGAGGCTTGGCGGTTCGGTAATCGGTTTTTCAACAGCACAATCCTCGTCGGCGTCAAAGGGAGAGACTGTTGCTGATACAATTAGGGTAATTTCATCATATGCGGATATCTGCGCAATACGCCATCCAAAAGAAGGCGCGGCGCTGGTTGCATCCATGTATTCTAACATTCCGGTTATAAACGCAGGTGACGGCGGGCATCAGCACCCGACTCAAACCTTGACGGATTTATTAACAATTTATGCGATTAAAAACAAAGTTGACAATTTAACGATAGGGTTATGCGGTGATTTAAAATTTGGAAGAACTGTGCATTCGCTTATTGAAGCTATGTCGAAATATACCGGTAACAAGTTTATTCTTGTTTCGCCGGAGGAGCTTAAGCTTCCCGAATACATAAAGGAAGATTTAAAAAAGCAAGGTGTCGGTTTTGTTGAAACCTCCAATTTAACGGAAGCGATTCCGCAAATGGATGTGCTTTACATGACGCGCGTTCAAAAGGAAAGGTTTTTTAACGAGGAAGATTATGTACGCTTAAAAGATACGTATATTTTAAACAAATTAAAGCTTGCGGAAGCAAGAGATGACCTTGCGGTTTTACATCCGCTGCCTAGGGTAAACGAGATTGCGGCAGAGGTTGACCGTGACCCCAGAGCGTATTATTTTAAGCAGGCGGAATACGGCTGCTTTATACGTATGGCTCTTATTAGGGATTTGCTTACTGACGCAGCCGGAGAAAAATCCGCACGGTATATAAAAGGGGAGGCTTAAAGTTGGGAAAGAGGAAAATTGAAGGCGATGATTCAATACTTAAAATCGACAGCATAAAAAAAGGTCTTGTAATAGACCATATCGGTGCGGGCGGCAGTATGAGGATTTACCATTACCTTAAATTGGATGAGCTTAACTGCACCGTAGCGATAATTAGAAATGTGAGAAGCGCAAAGCTGGGACTAAAAGATATTATAAAGGTAGAAAATATTATAGACCTTGATTTTGACGTACTTGGGTACATTGACCCAAATATAACCGTGAATATAATTGAAAAGGGTAAAATAAGCGATAAGAAAAAATTAAGACTTCCGACTAAAATTAAAAATGTGGAAAAATGTAAAAATCCCCGCTGCATAACTTCAACGGAGAGCGAAATTGAACACATATTTGAACTTTCGGACGAGATAAGGCGCGCCTACCGCTGTGTTTACTGCGAGCAGGAGGCGGCCAAATCGGAAAAAGGAAAATTTTATGTATGAATCAAATCCAAGCTGATAAGCAAGGCTTTGTCAACCTTACGCATAAGTTTATCATCGAGCCTGCCAATTTTTTCTCTTAATCTTTTTTTTTTTTATCTATGGTCCGGATTTGTTCCATCAATATAACCGAGCTTTTCACAAGATGATTTGGATGGCTGTCGATTTCTATGTGAGTCGGCAGCTTTGCTTTGTTTATCTGCGATGTGATAGCGGCTATGATAACTGTTGGGCTGTGGCGGTTGCCCATATCGTTTTGCACAATAAGCACGGGACGGATACCGCCCTGTTCTGAGCCGACAACAGGGCTTAAATCCGCATAAAATAAATCGCCTCGACTGACAAGCACGTTCTTCACACTCCATATACTTTTGCGTAAGCAAAATGTATTTCATTAAGCATCCGCGAAGCGGATTTACTTTTGCGTAAGCAAAATGTATTTCCTTAAAGCATCCGCGAAGCGGATTTACTTTTGCGTAAGCAAAATGTATTTCCTTAGATATCCGCAAAGCGGATTAACTTTTACGCAAAGCGGATTCGCATTTGCATTTATATACATTATTGCCAAATCATATTGCTTTATACTTAATTATATATTCGTTCAATGTAATATGTGATTAATTTCTTTTATCATAATTCCATTTTTTATATAAGCGCGCGGAACGCGTTTTCCTATATTGCAAACGATTTCATAATTTATTGTATTTAAAAGACCGGCAAGGTCGTCGGCTGATATAGTATTTATTCCGTCTGACCCCATAAGAATTACGTCGTCCGATTCACGTACGTTTTTAATACCTGTCACGTCTATCATCATTTGATCCATGCAGATGTTCCCAACAATAGGCGCTAACGCGCCGCCGACTATAACGTGAGCTTTATTGCTTAAATTTCTGGGGTATCCGTCGGCATAGCCGACAGGCACAGTTGCGATACGGCTTTCCCGTTTTGTGTAAAAGCTCCGCCCGTACCCGATACTTACGTTTTCCCCAACGCTTTTTATATAACTTATTTTTGTTTTAAGCGACATTGCGGGAATTATATTTAAACCGTTTAATTTAGCAAAATTAGCAGGAGGTAAGCCGTAAAGGATAATTCCGGTTCGGACGCTGTTGTATAATACGTTAGAATAATTTATAACCGCTCCGCTGTTTGCGGCATGGATATTTTTAATATTAACGCCGCTTTTTTTTAATTCGGATAAAAAAGCTTCAAACCTTTCAAGCTGTTCGTATGTAAAGGCGGAAGCTTCTTCGTCCGAAGTAGCTAAGTGAGTATATAATCCTTCAACGCAAATATTTTCAAGATTACAAATATCAAGTATTTCGTTAACCGTACCGGATACGGGCATAAAGCCAAGCCTGCTCATGCCCGTGTCTATTTTTATGTGTACCTTTGCGATAGCTCCATGTCTTTTAGCGGCTGCGGAAATCTCTTTTGCCATTTTCTTATGGAATATAGTTTGAGTTAATCCTAAACGCACAACATCGTCAAAGAGCGCGCTTGGCGTATAACCTAAAATTAAAACAGGCACATGGATATTGTTTTTTCTTAATGAAACGCCTTCCTCGCAAATTGCAACGGCAAACTCGTCAACTCCGTTATAAAGCATAGTTTTTGATACTTCCGCTGCGCCGTGTCCGTAACCGTCGGCTTTTACAACAGCAATCAACCGGCTGTTGCCGATAATTTTTTTAACTTCGCGTACGTTTTGCCCTATAGCATCAAGGTCGATTATTGCCTGTACTCTTGTATATTCCGGCAAATTAAACCCTCCTCTTTTGAAAATATGTTATTTTTATCTCATGAGTAAAATTAAATATTAGCTTTAAATACAATATCATCCAATTCAATATTATACTCAAAATTTGCATAATTCACAACGATTCTTTCGCTTCCGCCCTTGTCGTAAACGATAAGCTTTATTGGTTTTAAGCTTTCGTTGTCAACCCAAAGCTTTTCGGTTGAAAGATATGGATGCCCTCCGGGTACAACAGCTTCTAACACCGTACATTTGCTTTCGTCCATTACAGACGCGGTTACAGATACTTCTTGCGAATTAAGATAGTTTTTAATAAAGCTTGTGACAAAAATTTCGCTGCGTTCGTAGGACTCTTTTGTGCCAACGGATATCCTGCCGGATATTTTAGGATTAAATTGAGAAATTATTTTTCCGTCCGATACTGTTACGTTTCCCGCAACCTTTTCAGGATAGGTTACCGTAATGCGGTATTCGCCGGATGAACGGCACTGCTGAAAGGTTTCATATTCGTTTGTGCCTTTGTTGGATATGTACTTAACTGTGGCTTGCGCCTGATAGCTTTTCATTTCCAAAAGGGCGTTTTGAATTTTTTCATACGCCGATATGGAAAGGTCTTCAGCTGCATTTTTAAATATGCTTTTACAGCCGGTTAAGCTAAAAACAACGACTAAACATAATGCAAAAATCTTTTTCATTTTAACCTCCTTGCGATTTCGATAATTGTTTCGGTAAAATTAATAAATACCGGATAAAATCAAAATCGGTAAATAAAATTATCATTCCATAAATTTTATGCGCGGATGCGGACGAATAATCTTAAAATTTATTTTTATTCTCACACATTCAACTTATTGCTTTAAGATGGTTTTATTTTTATTTTTCTGCCGTTAGCATTAGCACTATTTTATAGACTTAGCGCAAATTGAGGTGTATACTGATACTGCTTTTGATATATGAAAGCAATATATATTAAGCGTTTATATAACGCTAAAATTAATTTTTAAGGAGAGATTTTATGAAATTCATTAAATTTACCACTCTTGTTTTAATTTTTGTATTTTTATGCACGATGTCTATATTTGCAGAAGAAACCGGCAAGTATGATGAGGAGCTTAAAAAATCGAACGGTCTTATTGCGCAAAGCTTAATATCATTTTCAAAAGCTTCCGGCTATATTATGGAAGGCGCTTCTGAATCCGTAACCGAGTTAGACTTATTTGGGTTTAACGAGACTCAAGTTGAAACATCTATGATAACAGGCGTTTATCAAATGCCGGATAAAATGTATATGAAAACGGAATTAAATACAGATGATGATACAAAAGTTACAGAGGTTTTGCTCAATGAATCCGGATACTATATAAAATTAGGAAAAGGCGGTAAATGGGAATTAATATCTAATGATTTAACCGCTGACTTAGAAGATTCTGAAAATTTGGAAAATTCAGAAAATATTATGAATGTCGATGTTATGGCTCTTTTAGCAGCACAGCCTTTGAATGTGAGCGAGTTAATTAAGAATGTTAAAATTGTCAATGTTTTTGAAGAAGAAGGCGTTAAATACATAGATATAAACCTTGGGGATTTTAGCGTGCTTTCGGATACGGTGAATGAGCTTATAAACAATGGCGCAATTGACTCATTTATAAGTGAAGAAGATTTCGATGGGAATGAAGTATTAAAAAAAATAATGGAAGACCTTTTAAGTACATTGCAAGTATCAATGGACGGATTTTACAGGATTAACACGAATACTAAAAAAGTAATAGGTATAGGTTATAATATGGTTCTTAATATGGAAAATGAGTTTGGCGGATTTCCAATGACTATCGTCAATGATACAGCAACTTTTATTTTTATGACGGAAACTGACGAGGAGCTTATTTTCCCATCGGCGGAATAGAGCTGTATGTTAAATTCAAGAAAGGCGGCTTTAACTTGAGAATAGGAATTGCAACATCATTGAACCATAAAACGCCTAAGGAATGGGCGGAAAATTTACGCCGTTTAGGCTG
Organism: Holotrichia oblita; assembly: GCA_023690525.1. Taxonomy (NCBI): domain Eukaryota; kingdom Metazoa; phylum Arthropoda; class Insecta; order Coleoptera; family Scarabaeidae; genus Holotrichia; species Holotrichia oblita. The sequence goes on along the minus strand of JALQSN010000158.1, from coordinate 91,734 downwards.
CGGCGCGGTTAATTTTCCGGTGGATCATAACGCGCCCGAAGAATTGATTTTAGAATACGCTAACGAAGCAAAAAAGCATGAGCTTGTTATAGCGGAGGTTGGGGTTTGGAACAATCCTTTAAGCTTAGATGAAAAAATCCGCACCGAAGCCAGAGAAAGATGTAAAAAGCAGCTTATGCTTGCTGATGTTGTTGGCGCAAAATGCTGCGTTAACATAGCGGGTGCAAAGGGAGACGTTTGGGACGGCGGTTACGCTGATAATTATTCCGAAAAAACATGGGAGGAAATAGTATTAAGCGTACAGGAAATTGTTGATGAAGTTAACCCAAGCACAGCTTGTTATTCGCTTGAACCAATGCCATATATGCTCCCCGATTCTCCGGAAACATTTATGGAGCTTGTAAAACGGATAAACCGTAAAAGCTTCGGAGTGCATATGGATGTTGTTAATATGATAAACTCTCCTAAAAGATATTTTAACAATAAACAATTTATAGAAAAATGCTTTGATATTTTGGGTTCGCAAATATTAAGCTGTCATGTTAAGGATATTATACTTGAACAAACGCTTACGCTTCATTTAAATGAAGTACCTGTCGGACGCGGCACTTTAGACCTTGAAACTTATGCGGCTTTGGCGCATGAAGCTTCAGAAGATATGCCGTTTATAATTGAGCATTTAAATACCGACAGCGAATATTTGGAAGCGCTTACTTATACAAAAACACGCTTATCAAAAGCAGGGATAAAATTTTTATAAATTTGAAAGGAATGAGAAAATGCAAATTGAAACAAAATGTCTGCATTCGGGGTATACTCCAAAAAACACAGAACCAAGGGTAGTGCCTATTGTGCAGAGTACGACATATGTATTTGATTCAACAGAAGATATAGGTGCGGTTTTCGATGACCCCACAAAGGCTCTTATATATTCGCGTTTTGCAAACCCGACGGTTATGGCGGTGGAAGCAAAAATTGCCGAGCTTGAGGGAGGAATAGGTGCGATGTGTACGTCGTCGGGGCAGGCGGCGTCGCTTTTATCATTGCTTAACATATTAAAATACGGCGACAGTTTTATCAGTACGTCGCAAATATACGGCGGTACTGTAAATTTATTTGCGTTTACGCTTAAAAAGATGGGAATTGAATGTATTTTTGTAGACGCGCACGCCTCCGACGAGGAAATATTAGCCGCGTTTAAGCCGGATACAAAGGCTGTATTTGGGGAAACTCTGGCAAACCCGTCTTTAGATGTTCTGGATATTGAAAGATTTGCCAAAATCGCTCATTCAAAAGGCGTACCGTTAATTATAGACAATACGTTTGCCACACCTATTTTATGCCGCCCAATAGAATACGGAGCGGATATTGTAATTCATTCCACATCAAAATATATGGACGGGCACGCGCTTCAAGTTGGCGGGGTTATTGTGGATTCCGGTAATTTTGACTGGACAAACGGTAATTTTCCGGATTTTACGCAGCCAGACGAATCGTATCACGGCATATCTTACACCGAAACATACGGAAAAATGGCGTATATCCTTAAAGCAAGAATGCAGCTTATGCGGGATTTTGGAACATATCCGTCGGCGCACTCGGCGTTTTTGCTTAATCTGGGATTAGAGACTCTTGCGATAAGAATGAAGCAATATTGTGAAAACGCGCTTAAGGTAGCGCAATATTTTAAGAATAGTGAAAAAATAGAATCTGTAACGTATCCGGGACTTGAAGGCGATTCCAATTATCCGCTTGCTCAAAAATATCTTAAAGGTGCAAGCGGCGTTATATCTGTAAATATAAAGGGCGGCAAAAAGAATGCAATTAAATTTATGGATAGCTTAAAGCTTGCGTCAAATGTTGTTCATGTTGCGGATATAAGGACTTGCGTGCTGCATCCGGCAAGCGCAACTCATAGGCAATTGACTGACGAACAGCTAGTTGCCCATAAGGATAAGCGATTCGCTTATAAGGTTTTCTGTAGGGCTTGAGAATGTTGACGATATTATAGAGGATATTGAACAGGCGCTTGCGCAGATAAATTAATAAAAATAAATTAAAAACCCGCTACTAACCGGATTATTTCGGTTGGCAGCGGGTTTTTTATACTCGCGAAGTTAATTATTTGCCAACCCATGCGCGACGGTTGGCTGGGTATTATCGCTGTGGTATTGGTCTTGGTGTTTTCCGCCCTTTTTTAGCACCCGCCGTGTGCTGGTGCGCTTTGCAGGATGTACTATAAATTGATAAATCTTGTTTATCAGCATCATTGGTGAAATGCTCAAATAGTTCTTTAAAAGCATCGTTTTTGCTCCATAAATGAAAGCGAAAATATACTGTTTGCCACGAACCAAAACGCTCTGATAAATCTCGCCAAGGTGAGCCGGTTTTTGCGATCCATAGCATTCCGTTGATCAGATTGTGCTTGGACGGTCTGCTTTCTCCTGAATTTTCTGGTGGCAATAAATCTTTTATTCGTTCTCAATCCATGTCGCTGATTTCGTGCCTACGTGGCATATTTTTACAACCCTTTTTATGATTTTTATAAAATCATGACAAATAATTGTTTTTTGTGCAACTTTTAGTTTTCAAACACGCTCTAGATTGAAAAAAAATTTTTAAAAATATGTAATAGTTTTCAAAAATATAGGTAGTTTTAAGTAGATATAAAAAATAAAGTGTTTGTGAAAAGGATGGTAATATAGAATGAAAACACCAGAGCTTTTATATACCCCAAAAAGAACAACTGAGCTTTGGGGTTATTTAGAGAATAATCTTATAGAGATTACGTCTGTTAAAGGAGTATACAGATTGAATCCTGTAGAATCATATATTTGGGAAAATTGTAATGGTCGTATTACTATAAAAGAAATAACCAGTAATCTTGTTAAAAAGTTTAGTAATATAAATATGTCAGATAAAGCTGAAGCTGAAGTAATAAAAATATTAGAGACATGGAAAAAAGATAATTTACTTATTATTAATTTTAATTTTTTACATCCAAGTTCTGAGTACGATGATTCTCATATATATACTATAGAATCTAATGTAAAACACACTGTTGATATACTTTTATTAGTTGCTCCTACTCCTGCACCGGCAACGCACAGAATTGATCTTAATAATATTGAGCCAATAGGTATAGGATACCTTTCTTCGTTTTTAAAATCGCATGGGTTTAATGTAGGCATAATGAATTTATGGTTAGAGCAGTTAAATCCTAACACTATTAAAAATTTTATTACTCAATATGACCCCCAAATTGTGGGAATATCCACTATGACAGAAAATTTTGAAAATGGAGTTTCCATTGCAGAAATAATAAAGGAATTTAGGAAAAACATTGTAACAATATTTGGAGGTTCGCATGTAACTTTTGATGATGAAAAAATATTAAAGAATAATAAGCCAATTGATATTATCGTAAGAGGAGAAGGTGAACATACGATTCTAGAGTTAGCAAATTTATTTATTAACAACACTGGAAAACTCTCTAATATAAACGGTATTACTTATCGAAAAGGCGAAGAAATTATTAGAATGAACGATAGAGCATTAATAAAAGACTTGGATTCTTTACCTTTTCCTGATAGATTGACATATAAACAAGATTCTCTTGTAGGTTTGCAAACAAGCAGAGGATGTCCAGGGCAATGTATTTTTTGCTCTGCTAAAGGACTCTCAGGTGGTAACTATAGAAAGCGTTCTGCTTCAAATGTAATTAAAGAGATTGAGTATTTGATTAGTAAAGGCGTTAAAAATATTTGGTTTCTAGATGATTCCTTAACTGCTGATTTAAAACGTCTAAATTTAATTCTTGATATGATAGAAGATAAGGGATTAAAATTTAAATGGTTTGCCGAATCAAGAGTAGACGCTATTGAAAGAGATCCGAAAATAATTAAAAGGATGGTAAGTGGTGGGTGTGTAGCCGTACAGTTTGGGGTCGAATCAGGTTCGCAATCCATGCTGAATGCTCTTAAAAAGAATATAACAATCGAACAAATTTATAATGCTGTATCTTTAGCCAGTCAAGAAGGATTAAGCCCTAAATGTACATTTTTGATAGGGCATCCATTTGAAACATACGATACTATGATAGAAACATTTGAGTTTGCAAAAACACTTATAGATATAGGTGCATCGAGTTTAATATCCGCTGTTTGCCCATACCCAGGAACCAATATATTTGAGAATCCAGAGTTTTATGATGTAGATTTTAAAAATTATGATTATACAGTTCACTCCCCTATTTTTTCTCCTATGAATACGAAGCATTTAAGTGCAAAAGAAATTAAAAAATATCAGTATCGCTATAATATAGAGCTAAATTTTTATGAGCAGCGAGTTGTACGTGAACGAATTTTTAAATTATTTGTATAAGTTAAGGAAATTTAGAACGATTATATTTTAAAAATTACAAATATTATCTTGTAGAAAATTGCTATAAATATATCAAGTTTCAAATCAGTAAGTATTTGACTTTGGTAATAATAAAACAGTAGTGAGGAGAAGTTTTAATGAGTTTACAACAAAATAATCATTATAAGGATATACCACCGACTGAAACTGTTAACCAATTAAAATCAGTTTTAAAAGAAATGAATATTGAACTTGAGGAAAAGTGGATTCCTAAAAGCTCCATTGGTACTTTTTCTCTACGACTTACTATTCATGGAACTAATATAGGTACCAATGGAAAAGGAGTTACTGAAGATTATGCCAGAGCAAGTGCATATGCGGAGTTTTTTGAGCGTTTTCAAAATAATATCCTATTAATGAGCAATGTTAACTGGGTTAATGAAGGAGGTATTCGCTATTTTCCTGATGAAAAAATTATGACTGCATTTGAGATAGCACAAATGGATAATGCATTTATTACAGAGCTTTTTTCAGATACTCATTTAAAAGATGATTCAACTTTACAAAAAGCATTGGCAATAAAAAAATTACATAAGATAGATTATCAATTATTTGGTCAGGACGACAGATATACAATGTTACCATTTTATAGTATTAAAAACGACAAAGTAGAGTATCTTCCATACAATATTTATGCAGCTAAATACGGAAGTAATGGCATGTGTGCAGGCAATTCTACAGAAGAGGCGTTAGTTCAAGGTTTATCTGAAATTATAGAGCGCTACGTGCAAAAACAAGTATGTTTTAAAAAATTAAGTTTACCAGATATACCTGAAGAATATATAAAAAAATTTCCCTACATACATGAGATGTACCAAAAATTAAACGAGCAAGAAAACTTTACATTTATGCTTAAAGATTGTTCGCTTGGTGGAGAATTTCCAGTTGCAGCTTTAGTTGCAATTCGTAAAGACACTGGAAAATACGGAATAAAGTTTGGATGTCACCCTGACTATAGTATAGCACTAGAACGAGCATTTACAGAAGCTTTGCAAGGATCAGATTTCACAGACTTTACTGATAGAAGTTTTTTTGACTTTAATAATGACAAAGTGCAAGATGATATAAATATTTATAACAGCTTTAAATTTGGTATTGCACAATATCCTTATGAGATTTTTCTAAATGAAGCGAATAACACTTTTGTTCCGGTTAAAGATGTTTCCCAGCTAAACAACAAAGATTTGCTAGATTTAATGATAGAAAAAATCATTTCGATAGGACATGATATTCTTATTCGTGATGTATCATATTTAGGTTTTCCATCTTATCACATTATTGTGCCTTGTATGTCTGAACTACAACAGGTTACAGACTTAAAAGCTCGTTTAATTAATACAAAAGTTAAAGTAGCAAGATTGTTAAATAATCCAGCTCTAATTAATAAAGAAAATTGTGATTATATTATTGCTTGTATGGAAATGTCAAGCCCTTCACATATTGAGTGCTCTATGAGAGCTCACTATGGGCTTCCCATTAAGTTTTCTCTCTATGGCGAAGAAATTGGTGTAGGCTGGGTCTACCTATCAGCTATGTGCTTTGCAATGAAGGGAGACTACCAATCTGCTGCAAAACGCATGATAGATTTAGTAAACTTAGCTGAAAATATGAATTGTGAACATTACTCTTTCTATAAAGCTGTAAATTATTATTTTGACGGAATGGTAGTAATTGGAACCCATGAAAAAGTTATTGATTATTTAGCAATTAATTTTAATGAAGATATATGCAAAAAAGTCAATAATATATTTATAGAACCAGAAAAAATTATTACAAAACAATATCCTCATCATAGAAGTAATATGGAATCTCGTTGCCATAATCATGATTGTTGTGAGCATGATAAATTTTATGATTGTTTAGTTGAGTTAAGAAAACAACAGCTTAATAACTCTATCGAACAAAAGGATTTAAGTAATTATTTTAAGGCTAGAAATAAAGTTTTTTCTAAACAATAATATTTTGTTCATTCTGTTTTATTACATTATAGATTCAAAAGTTTTAAAATTATTTTAGCAGAGTGATTACACTATAATGTAGGAGGTGTTAGAAATGGTGTAGGTTTGCTTCATGTAAATAATTATTGCAATCGTAATTACAAAATTTTATTTAAACTTAGTAATTAAATTCTAAATTTAAAAATGAAAGCGAGGAAATTAATAATGGCTATTGAAAAAGAAATGTTAAACCAACAAATGTTGTCTTTATTTGGAAATGAGGAAATTATTGCAAAGCTAAAGATGTGCAAAAGCCCAGAAGAGTGCTTCGAAGTAACAAAACCTTATCTTCCATCAATGTCTTTAAGGGAATTCTCCGAATCTATGAAACTTATTCAAGAGTACATAAATGAAACTGGAGACGGCACACTACGCATCGACGAATTGGACAATGTAGCAGGAGGCTGTCATACATGTGAGATTGTTGGAGCAGCAGCAGCTGTTGGCGGAGCTGCTGCAACAGCTGCTGCTGCTTAAAATAATTTAAATTTAGAAAGAACCCTACTTTCTTAGAGCTGGATTCTTTTTAAGGTCATTCAGTAGGAGTAAAATATCCTACTGAATGACTATTTTTGCTTGCAAACTGTCTATAAGTATAATATGTATAGAAAGCAATATACGCCTTTGCTTAGACCGATCCACATTGGAAGGTTTTTTGGCTAAACATGTGATAATTGTATATTATGTTTAATAATATACTTATTTAAAATATTAAGAAAAACAAAACCAAAGATCAAAAGACAAATATTACTTGATGATAAAGGATTGACGTTATTATGAACTGGTCTAAAATCATGCAATCACCAAGATATTTAAAAGCAACTAGAAAAGCTTATTTAAATGAAGAATTTGCTGAACTTATTGCTAAATATAGCGGAATAACAAACAATGCAGTTGTATTAGAAGTAGGATGCGGTACAGGTTGCTTTTCTCGTTATCTTTCAAATGTCGTATCAAATGTTAGGTTTGTTGGTATAGATAATGATACACATATGTTGGAAAATGGTCAAAATATGATTGGTAATAATAGTATAGAATATATAAAGTCTTCGGCATTTAAACTACCATTTGAGGACAACACTTTTGATGCTGTTGTAAGTCATACATTTTTTAATTGTGTTACCGAACCTGAAAAAGCTATGGATGAAATGAAGCGAGTTGTAAAGAGCGTAAAGCCTATAACATCTATAACATCGATGTCTTTAAGTTATGAGACATGGTATACTGGAGAATATCCTGATAATTGTGAATGGCGAGAAAATATTACTCAATTAGAAAATTCCATGCTAACAGCAATGGAAAAAATTAAACTTGGACCATTTTCACATAATAAAGGATATTCTGCTTCATATATGCCCTTGTTTTTTAGTAAATCAGGATTGTCACAAGTTAGTATTTTTCCTTTATCTAGGGCGTTTTCTTTAAGCAATGCGGCTATGTCAAAGGAAGATAAATTGGAATATATTGAAAATATTTATTATGGTGATCTTGACAGGCTCGAAGGGGCTATGGGTTGTAACGGATTTATTGAGATTTTTACATTAGAGAAATATCATATTTATCGTGAAGCATTAAAAAAACGTTATGAATTCTGGCTCTCTCATCTGGAGGATAATTCTATATGGGATTGGTTTGGCTCTTCCTCTTTATTAGTTAGTGGTATATTTGAAAAAAATTAGTATATAAAAAATGAATGTTGCAATTTGTATTACTAATTAAAATAGCGACAATATATGAATTTAGTAAAAATCAGAGAAGTAGTTTAGATTGTAAAATATAAGATGGATTGGAATGAGTCAATATGGTCAAAAAATCAACAACAGCAATACAACTATTTATAGGTTTAGCAGTTATGTTTGGAGTGACATGGGGATATGCTTTTATAATTGCTCCGCATTTATCTGGATTGCCTGAAACTTTGCTTCTTGTTATCAAAAATATGTTGATTCCGTATCTTATAGGTTTTCCGCTTTTTTTAGCAATTACTTTCAAGATGCCCAAGGAAGAATGTAAAACACAAAAATCAATTAAGTTCTCAATATTAATTAAATATTTTATTATTCAAAGTGGTCTGGGGATGTTGGCTCTTTTTATTGCTAATATTATAATTACCTTCACAATCGGTTCAATTACACCAACAATGGATATAAAAAGCAATTGGATTTTTTATCTTGTTTTATTGTTGATATTTAATCCTATAATGGAGGAGCTAGTGTTTCGTAAATTCGTTCTAGAGCGATTACGTATTCATGGGGACAGCTTTGCGATGCTCACATCAGCTATATTATTTGCATTACCACATATATCTGTTGGGTTTCCACAAGTAATCTATACTTTTATACTTGGGTATGTATGGTCTCATATTGTTATACATACAGGGCATTTGAGAGAGGCAATAATATTACATGCTCTTTCCAACATAATAGGTGCGATATTGCCAATATTAGTCTCTAATCCTATTAATGGACATACAATCGGTCTTTCGATTTATTTTATATTATTTAATTTAATTTGTCCTTTAATATCACTATTTCTACTAGTAAAAAATAAGAAAATAATAACAAAACCTTTGCAAAAATAATTAGGACTACCTGTCAGACAGGTAGTCCTAATATATCTTAAGTCAGTTGCATTTAAAGCGTAAAATTCAAAAATCTATTGGCTATTGAAGGTTATATTTAACATGTATGTTAAAAAGGTGTAATAATAGAATTTAAATTAAAGAAGTAAAAATTAGTTTAAGTAACCTATGGTATCATAACTTAAGAAAGTTAAGTATTTTTTTCGCTATTAAAAAAATTTATTAACCTCTCTATAGGTAGCTTACTGTATTTTTCTAAAAGATAATACTTGTCTCCATCTACAACGACTATTTTTCTGGCCAAATGAAGTTTAAGAACATTGTCCATTTTGATTCCGATTTCGTCCAATGTCTTTGCGTTGCCCTCTCCAACAGCACCAGCATTATTAAATACTCTTACTAATTGTGCATGTTTTATAGCAGGTATGGGACTATAAGCCATAAACTCCTCCTCCTATATGGTATAATAATTTAATTAATATTTTATTTTTTAATAATTATATCATGTAACATTTTTTTTGTCAACACAGTAATAGGTTCAGGGTGCAGCAATTTTTTGTTGTAACATTTTTTACCATAATAAATTAGAGACGGATTAATACAGATTGTGTACAAATTTTCATTACATAAAATTTAAACATGTAATAAAAAAGATAATTTACATCTTAATGGCAACTGTATTTACAGTTATTAACAAATAATATTAAAAATTTCATTCAAAATTCGCTTCTCTATTTTTGAAACAGGTAAAAATGGCATTATTTTTGGAGTTATTTTAATGGTAATATTTGTAACAACAAAAAATTGCTGCACCCCTAATATTCAGGGTGTAGCAATTTTTTGTTGTAACATTTTTTACCATAATAAATTAGAGACGGATTAATACAGATTGTGTACAAATTTTCATTACATAAAATTTAAACATGTAATAAAAAAGATAATTTACATCTTAATGGCAACTGTATTTACAGTTATTAACAAATAATATTAAAAATTTCATTCAAAATTCGCTTCTCTATTTTTGAAACAGGTAAAAATGGCATTATTTTTGGAGTTATTTTAATGGTAATATTTGTAACAACAAAAAATTGCTGCACCCATAGGTTCACGGGTGCAGCAATTTTTTGTTGTAACATTTTTTACCATAATAAATTAGAGACGGATTAATACAGATTGTGTACAAATTTTCTTTACATAAAATTTAAACATGTAATAAAAAAGATAATTTACATCTTAATGGCAACTGTATTTACAGTTATTAACAAATAATATTAAAAATTTCATTCAAAATTCGCTTCTCTATTTTTGAAACAGGTAAAAATGGCATTATTTTTGGAGTTATTTTAATGGTAATATTTGTAACAACAAAAAATTGCTGCACCCCCAACATATTTCCCATGTTGATTCCGCGTCTAAAGTTTAGTTCATTAGGAGGAGTATCATTCCTTTCAGAGATGATATTAAGCGGTGCAGCTGAAACATTAATAAAAAGCAAAAAAATTAATGAAACTATCACCACAACATTAAATATTCTGCGAAACTTATGTATAAATATATCAAACACCCCAAAATTAAGTATTATAAAAAATTTTATAATTTATTTTTAGTAACTTACCCTCCAAAAACACAAATAAAAAACAAGATTTTATGCTGAAAGCATGATCAAATCATTGATAGAAGAAGCCAAGGCAATATTAACAGAGGACGTAATTTTACGCCCTTTGTCGGTCAGCAAATACTTGTTTTGATTAAGTAATTTTTTGATTAAGCCATGTTCGCGCAATAAAGATATATGTCTGCTTATTCTTCCGGCAAGTTGTTTACCCTGCATACCTTTAGCCCAAGACGTATCTTTGAGTTTGGTTTGTAATTCCTTATTTGTTATTGGGGATACGTCAAAAACAGGGTCTGAAATAGCACGTAACAATTCCAAATCCTTACCTACGACATCAATGGAACGGACTTTTTTGTCTTTCTTTTTTATTGGTGCAGATACAGGTGTTAGCAATTCTTCAATAGGTGTTTTTTCTTCTGTGGTTGACATATGGTCAGAAAATCGGTTTACGATATTTTTCGAGACTTCCGCACGCACACTTATATCCGCAATGCCTTTTCTTATAGGCATAAGTTTTTTCGGTTCGGCTTTATCTTGATTTTCCGCATGACGATGAATTTTATACTTCCCCAGGTCGTTCATTGTCATTTCAAAACGCAATACATTATGCTCGTTATAAAATTTGACGCTGTTTTTTTCGTTCCAATGGCGAACTCTCAATCCGTCATACCAAATATTAGCACGGCTTAATATCTCAGGATTTGAGTAATTGTCATCACATTCCTTTTTCGATATTTCCTCGGCTGATTGGACGATTGCTTTTGATGTGTTCATAGCATAATCTTTAAAATCTTTGTTCAAAATTTTTTTGATTGTAAAAAATTCTGCATACCTGCCGCATACATCATCGGTCGTAACATTCCTTTAAATACAATTCTATCAAATCCTGTAATTACTCCCTTGACTTTTTCACTTAATTTGTTTAATAATTTATCCATAGCGAAGTCTTCCCCTTTGTTTTTGTTCTCTCAAATACATTTTAAGGGCTTGCCTTCGCTTTTTCAATTATTTTGTTGGTTTTGTTTTTGATTGGGTTGTGGGCGTAGCTCACTTTGGTTTATTACTGTATGTTAAAAATACAAGTATAATTAATTAAATTTTAACATATCATGCGATTCAAGGGTTAAGCTTAAAACAATCACAAGCAATTCTAGCATACATAAAAGCAGTTAACCCCGCAGCAGAATACACTTTTGAAGCCCTTTGAATATTAGAGCGATTTTGTAAATCCATCAGATTGTGCAATTTAATCAAATGCCAATGGAAGCAAGGTAAACAAAACCCACAAAAACAGTTGTTAGTTTATCATAACAGGTAACAATACAGCGGCAATTTTCAATTTTTGGAAGAAACGTTCAACTAAATGGCGTTCTTTGTATAACCACCAATCACAATGTCTTTGGAATAAACGATTTGCCTTTGAAGGAATTGTAAGTTCACCGCCGTTATCATAAATATAGTCGATGATTTTGTCGGAACCATAGCCTTTATCAGCCAAAACGTCGCTATTGCCTTATATTCTTATATTGGTTAGAATTCTTTATGTAATTTCGCAAAATATATCATTCTAAATTAAATTTTATTACATTTATTCCATAAAATAAAGAACTTTTGATTCGCAAGTAACACAGGAACGGCAAATTTATTATCACTTTCTTGACCTTCTGATAAAATGAAATAAACAAGGTAGCCTAATGCGTCAACGATCGCATGAATTTTTGTACTTAATCCGCTTCTGCTTCTACCGATTTCGTTTTTTTCGCCCCTTTTTTAGCCTAGACTTGAACCATATCTTTTTCAAAGTCGAAGCGAATCAAATTTCAATGGGTGAATGGATATGACAAACGCTTGAAAAGCTCATATCTTCGTTGGAAAATTTTAGGATTAGGCGTTCGATCAGAGGTTTTTCGGAGTTTCATCTCATTAATTGATAAGTCTTGGAAGCCAGTAAATTCAAGGATTTAAAGACTTGTGGGTCAAGTTTAGTTTTTTAACGCCTGCAGAATGTTGATGTGCACGCACTATTGTACTATCAAGGCTGAGTTCAGAAAGTTCGGCTTCAAGAACAAAGACACGGAAAATGTTGTCTAAAATACCATCATCAAACCACTTACGAAAACGAGTGTATACACTTTCCCATGGACTAAAACGTTCAGGTAAGTCACTCCAAGAAACACCGCTCCTCGCAAGACATACCATAACATTTAACATAATTCTACTGTCTTTACGTGATTTACCTTTTTTCCCTGTGCGTTCAGGTGAAAGCAATTCTTTTATTTACTCCCATTCTTCGTTAACTTTGGCTTGTTGGGAGAACAATTGAGAACTCCTACACTCAGTAAAAATTTGTTCGTTCTGGATAATCGCTTCCATCATCAACTTAAATTTCTAGGGTGTGTTTGATAAATAAATAGTATACAAAACTCTCCAAAAATTGCTAAAATAATGCATAAAGAGGAGAGGAGAATTACGCAATGGGAACGACGCACAGGTATGAACTAACGGATGTAGAGTGGGAACAGGTAAAAGACCTTATACCGCCTGAACGTACAGGTAAAAAGAGAAAACCATCAAAAGATAATAGGATGATGCTTAACGCTATGATTTGGTTAGCGCGAAGTGGTGCACCATGGCGTGATTTACCTGAGCGTTTTGGTTCATGGAAAAGCGTGTATAGCCGTTTTCGTAAATGGATCGACGATGGAATTTTAGATAATATTTTCCGGGTTTTATCCTCGGATGCGGAATTAGATGAAATAAGTATAGATGGAACGATAGTACGGGCACATCAACATTCAGCCGGTGCTAAAAAAGGGGCGAAAAAAACCAAATTGGACGAAGCCGTGGAGGATTAAGCACCAAAATACACACGGCTGTAGATGCTTACGGCTACCCGGTTTACTTTGTTCTGTCTGAAGGTCAAGAATCGGATAGTGCTTATGCTAATGAGGTTTTAGGCAATATAGATATAGATGGTAGTAATGTTTTAGCCGATAAAGGCTATGATTCTGATAAGGTTATAGACTTCATATATGACCAAGGCGGTGAACCTACAATACCGCCAAAATCCAACCGAACTGTGCAACGGCGTACCGATTGGTGGCTTTACAAAGAACGTCATCATGTCGAATGTTTTTTTCAAAAAATAAAAAATTATCGCCGTATCGCTACTCGTTATGATAAATTAGCCTCTTCCTTTGCTGGCTTTATTTGCCTTGCCTCCATTGGCATTTGGTTAAATTGCACAGTCTGATGGATTTATCAGACACACCCTAGTACAGCGTTGCGCAAGTAACGCTTAAAAAAAACTTCCTTTATTCTTTTTTCTGATATAAAATAGTATCAGATCATTGGAGGGGGATGTTAATTCATGCGAATGAAAACAATAGATACGATACCATGTTTAACTGAAAAAACAAGAGAGATATTGAATTCTTTGTCCAGAAGCCGAGCAATTTCTGCAAGTTTAGTACAGCGATCGCGAATTATCTTGTTAGCGGCAAGCGGGGTTACAAACAAACAAATAGGAGCAGAAGTAAAGTTGCATCCCATAAATGTGGCCACTTGGAGGAATCGTTTTCTGGACAATATAGTATTCTTAGATGAAATTGAAAATGCATCTCCTGAAAAACTATATGATGAAATAGTATCTGTTTTATCTGATGAAGACCGTTCTGGCACACCGCATAAATTTACAACTGAACAAATTTTGAAAATTATAGACCTCGCATGTAAAAATCCTGAAGACTTTGGATATGAAGCAAGCCATTGGAGTCTTAATCTTTTGGTCTTAGAAAGCAAAAGACAAGGGCTCGTTAATGACATTTCAGCCAAAACTGTTAGTCGTTTTTTAAAATACGGCAGATCTCAAACCACATAAAATACGCTATTGGCTGCATTCATCTGAAAAAGAAGAAAGCCCTGAAACATTTGCAAACAAAGTAAACGAGATCTGTGACGTGTATATTAATGCCGAGGAACTGTTCCAAAATGGAATAAATGTTGTTTCAACGGACGAAATGACAGCAATCCAAGCATTAGAACATAAATATCCAGACAAATTGCCTTTACCGGGTCAGTTTGCAAAAATGGAATTTGAATATATCCGTCATGGAACAACCAGCATGATCGGTTTTTTTAACGTTGCACAAGGAAGTCTTTACCCACCTTATTTAAATCAGACCCGAAATGAAGAAGATTTTTGTAAAGCAGTAAGTGAACTCATTGCTACAGAGAATGAGCGTACTTGGATATTTGTCTGCGATGGTTTAAATACACATAAATCAGAATCATTAGTAAGGCTTGTGGCAGACGTCTGCAATATTGATATTGATTTAGGAGTAAAAGGCAAATCGGGAGTTCTGGAAAGCATGGAAAGTCGTGCAGAATTTCTTCACGACCCATCTCATAGAATTCGTTTTATATATACACCTAAACATAGTTCTTGGATGAACCAAATAGAAATATGGTTCGGTATAATCAATCGAGCCTTATTAAAGCGTAAAAGTTATATTTCTGTTGAAGCCTTACAGGATAGTATCCTGCGTTTTATCGCTCAATACAATCTTACGGCACATCCTTTCAAATGGACTTACGCTGGAGTGCCACTAACTGTCTAGGTTTTATTAAGCATTACTTAAGCAATGCTGTACTAGATTAACCCGTTGTCTATTCACTGTCTTAGTAATTCGATCCGATAAGATTTATCACCAAGGTTTTCGGGTAGTATTAAATGTTGATTATAACCTTAAGTCTCGCTTCTTTTTTTTGTCTCATCATTTCAAATGCTTTATTCAAATCTGAAAATGGATAAACATGACTGACTAAATCCATTAATTTCAATTCATTTATTCTACTTAATCCTTCTTGCCAATCACTTGGAAAACGTGAGTTCCATACACCTCGAATTGAAATTTGCTTCCGTAGAACTTGCCAATATAATTTATAATTAAATATTAACTCTGGGTTTGGATTTCCTACTATCACAACTTGTCCATTAGGACAAACATTTTCAATACATTGTGTTAATGATTTAGTATTTCCTGCAACTTCAAAATATGCATCAGCTTTTTCAGGCATATCATTCCTTCCGTATAAAACAACATTTGCAACGCCATAAATTTTTAACCATTTAACAATAATTTTCCCGATAACACCATTACCAACAACCGCTGCTATATTAACATTTGACAAGTCAAGTTGTTTTACCGCATGAAGTGCAACAGCTGTTGGTTCAAGCATTGCCGCTTGTGTAAAGTTAACAGTTTGAGGAAGTTCGATTAAGTTCCACTCAGGTACCGCTACATATTCTGCAAATGCACCGTCTTGCCGTGAACCAAAATAGCTATAATTAAAGCAGGTTTCATAAACTCCGCGTTTACATGATTCACACTTGAAACACGGCAACAATGGAAACACACCAACACGCTTCCCATTTTCTGTTATTCCACTAAATTCGTGACCAAGAATAATCGGATAATGATATACACCCGCTTCATAAACACGTGCAATATCAGATGAACAAATCCCTACCGTCTTAATTTGTACAATAACCTCACTATTTTTCGGTTTCGGCTTCGGAACATCTTCTAAGTATAAATCGTTTATTCCATATAAAACCCACGCTTTCACAGAATATCATTCCTTTCAACAATCGCCATAAACCGATCTAAATCTGCTTGATTCGTTATTTTGAAATTATTTACATTGCCTTTACACAACGCTATATTCATTCCTCTTTTTATAGCAATCTCACTACTTCCGCGAATATTGGTAAGTTCACTGTCTAATAAAGTTTTATGAGCATCCAAATACTTTTGAAAATTATAACACTCAGGTGTTTGACCTGCATATAATTCATCACGATTAAGTGTGTCGTTGATTACTTTGCCATCCATACTATGATATATTGTATCATTTACAGGAACGACCGGAGTTGCCCCATCAAAATTAGCCGATGCATTAATGCAATCATCAATTTCGGCTATTGTAAGAAGGGGACGAGCAGCATCGTGAATTATAACTTTTTTAGGATTATATAGTTGAAGCGTAAGTAATCCATTATAAATCGAATGCTGCCTGGATTTACCATGCAAAACATAAATATAATTCCCCAGTTTACCATGCCACTCATTCGGAGCAACAATACAAATAATATCAATAAGATTGCATTGGTTAAACACATTAAGGCAATACTCAATCAATAACTTACCACCAACTTTAATAAATTGCTTTGGAACACTACTTGATAATCTTTCACTTTTTCCTCCTGCCAATATTAAACCTGCATTCATCGTCAGTAACTCCTTAATTAAACTTACATGTATAAAGTGCTTTTTATTAAAGTTTCATAATATTATTAATGTGCGAAAGTTGAGCTTTAAACTCATCTAGTATATCTTTATATGGACGATTCTTTTTAAATAGCGCCGCCGTTCCAAGCACAAACCCTTTAACACCAAGTGCCGAATATTTCAAAACATTTTCAGGTGAGCCATGTCCATCCCAATGTACCTCAAAACAATATTTCGTACTAAGCTCCATCAGTTTACGAACTTTCTCTTCCACATATGGCAAGTAAGTTTGTCCAGCATTCCCAGGGTTTACTCCCATAACAAGTACGCGTTCTACAATATATAAAATTTCAACTATACTATCAATCATATAACCGGGACTAAGTACAATTGCTGGAGTCAATCCGGCATTAATAATTTTTTCCAAAGTCGTTGAAGTATGATACTCACTTTCCGGATGAATATAAATTACATCTACACCAATATTTGCAAATAAATCAATGTAACGCGCAGGTTCTCGTATCATTAAATGCACTTCTACACTCTTCTTTGTTGCGGATCGTATGTAACGTAAATCGTGTATACCCATACCGAAATTATCAACAAATATCCCATCCATAATGTCAATATGAAACGCATCAACACCTCCTCGCTCAAGTGCAACTATTTCATCCTCAAGATGTCCATAATCCGCACACATCATCGAAGCTGAGAAAAACGGATAATACATAAGGACTTCACTCCAATATTTATAAAATTCAATACTTACAATTTTTAATTGTAGCAACACAATATTTCTCTCTCTGTATGACAAATTTTCAACTTGCTTGAATTTGATATAAAAAACATAGTAGTCAATACTTCACCGATATAAGCAAGAGAACGATATTCAATCGGTAATTTATATGATTCGATTTTTTCAAGTATTTCAAACAAAAATCCACAATACTCGTCAAAAACATTAGTAGATGCATAAAGTAAATTATAAGCATATTGATATTTTTCACTTAATAGTTGTGAATAGTAATCAGCTTTACTTCCAAAAACATCATATATTGCTGAAAGAAATAATTCAATTGTACCCTTTGAAATGAAGCGTTTCAATTGTGTCATAGCATTCGGATAGCAAATATATGGCAAAGGTAGTACTGCATCCGCGAACCCATTCAACAACATTCCTATTTGACTTTGTGTAAGTAACAATCGACGGCGATAATGCGCTATACCTTTCCATTCACATCTAATATTTTTCCATACCCAATATGTCGCAGTTAATTCAGAATACAACGGATTTTTCAAAGAAATATTCAATCCTATATTATCAGCATAATCAGCAATTTTTTTATTCGCAAGAGTTGTTCCGCTTTGAATAGTATGCTCCCAACTATAAAGATGAAACTCTTCTATCAAATTCCTGTCGCATACATTCTTTACTAAAAAGACTTGAAATTTGTCAGTCAAATTATTTGTAATATTATCATTTTGAACTATATTTAATATTTTATAACCGTTGCTTTGCTCTAAAAAGCGGGACATAATTAAATATTCAATATGTCCTGTAACACATAACAGGTTATTAACTTCGTTTAGTCTGGCATTTTCACAAATTTCCTTTTGGTAAACCTCGGTTACAGCAACAATAATTAATGTATCAATAGTATTTACTTTTTTTACATATTCTTTAAATAAATATACTGGAATCTTATCAATCAAATGTGGATTTTTATCAAGCGAAGATACCAAAAAGCAAGTAGGTATCATATTAAACATAGATTTAAATGCGAGATAAACACCATACCCCACGACTTGCGCACCATAAATTGCAAAATTTTTATAACTTTTAATAAGTGCAACAAGCAAATCCCATTCTGTCATGATTCTTACCTCCAATATTTTACATATTAATTTTACTCCTCAACAGTCTTTATTAAAAATTCCTTTAGATTATTATCTCCTTGCTTATTATAAAATTTAAATTCATTAAATTTTTTAATGAATGGAACAGATAAATAAGTACAACCCAGCATTTCTGTCATTGTTACTCTACTTAATGTCGAATACTTAATATTTTTACTTTGAACCATCAAACTTTCTGACATAATCTTTGCTTCTGTGCCATTTAAACACATAATGAGTCTTGATGCAACAAAATCTGACACTATATCACGCGGGCTGTATGTCATCGTTCCGTTAAAAATATAGCCATGACGTTCGACATCACATATCGCAACAGGCTTGTTACCGTAATTATCCAACATCATATGCACACTTTTTCCCGCATACCGATTCCCTAAAATTACAATTGATTTGTCAGCTTTTCCAATAATATCATCTATTACGCTAACATCATCACTTGAGGCAAGTTTAAGCTCATTCAAATAAGACGTAATACCTAATCCATAAATATTTTGAGCATCGCCTATGCACTTCAAGAGATACTGCTGTTTTTCTTCTCCTACACACAACATTGACATAGCATAATACTCGCAGAAGTTCAATTTAGAGCGATTACTTAAACTCTTTTTTATTTCATCTATCGAGTGGTTTCTCAAGTATTGGCAAAGTGCGTTGTGAATTGCTGTTTTAACTTTCGAAGACATCAAATGGCTTAACATATACTTTGATTTAATTTTTGATAGTTCTTCAGTAATCTTATAAAAATTTTTTCCTTCAACAGCTCTTTCAATCATAGGAACAGTTATCGAGCGGAATGCTACCGAAGCAAATTTATCATCTAATTGGTAAAAACGCATTAGCCCATTTGTTGTGATGCTTTGCTCCCATTCATCAATATCAGGATTAATAATATTGTAGAACTCTTTATCTAAGCTAAAATATTTATCAGAGTCCCATGCGGTTGCCAGTTCATTTATGTCTAGTATTTGTGCTGCTCCATCTTTTCCTATTTTTTTAAAATATTTAGCATTTGTGTTGAAAAACCAACAAGAAAAATTTTTAAAATAATGCAACACTCCAGGATTGAAAGTGGTTTTTTCTATAATGCTATGCACCTTTTTTATAGATACCTCGTTTAAACTTTCAAATATACAAATCCAACCTTTTAATTTTTCAATCCATTCAAGTAAAAATTTACCTAAAACCGCATCCGAAACAGAATGAGAATCTGTCTCTATATCTCCGCTCTCCGTAAAGGCTATTGGCTTAAAAACAAATGTTTCCCGATTAGTATTCTCCATAATGAAGTAACTCACATTCTGTGGTGTGATAAATTTATTTTTTTCAGTTACACGGAGCGAAAAATCATCTAGGTACATCAACATTTCTTGGCGAGGGCGTACGATAACATCTGTGTCTTTATCAATGGAATGCACTATAACTTTTCCTTGATTCACTTTTGGACTGCCAATTTCTTGCAATTTCTTGAACATAGCAGGTGAAACATCATCTATTTCTTCATTTGCATCCCGTTCTAAATCTGTAAAGGCCCCACTGCAATATTCGCACCAGAACAATTGGTCTTTAAAATCTTCCGGACCTCGTTTCCACCAATCCTTTTCTATCTTCCAACCACCGGGACCATTAAATAGCATATCCATAGCGGCAGCAACTTCACAAAAAAAAGCTCCTTTTGGAGTTATAGACGGAGAATTAAGTAATTGCTGCCACCAACAGTTATCGCGTATCTTCACCCAATCTGAATCGGAGATTCCAAACTCTTTACGCGTCATAAGCCAAGCTTGATGGCGGCTACTTGCAGTATGATCGTTTATGCATTGGAATATAAAGCTTTCCTGTATAAACTCATAATGCTTTACATATGATGCACACACGGATGTCCATAATGCAACACCGCGATACTTGTTAACAAAATTGCTTCTTACATCATTTACATCTTGTATATATCGACTAAGTGACTTAATCGGCTTTTTTCCACCGCCAATATGGTATGGTTCAGGATGAATTTCACAAGCATATTCGACAAACCGCTCAAACTCAGGATGTAATGTTGGTTCGCCTCCCATAATGCCAATTTGACGCGGCCAATCTTTTAAACTGTCTACCGCTCTTTTAAATGTATCCCAATCCATAAAAAATGGTTTGCGATGATGGCCACAGAAACGCGTACAGTTTGAACAGGTGTGAACACACGCATTGGTCATTTCCACTTGAATTGTTAAGAAATCATAAATAGCTTTCATTACTTTCCTCCAAGACTTCCGAATATCGGTAATAATTTCTCACGAACACCAAAGTCGCGGTGAGTTTCTATCATAATACTCATAACATCAAAGATTTTACTGTCATCAAAATCAAGGGACATTCTAATGTTATTAAAATCCTCTGCAAAACAAACAATCACGGCATTCATTGAAAACTTTTTATTTATGGATGAATATGTTGGAATTTCAACCGAAAGTTGCTGACTTATCTCCCTATCCATTGCATAAACAATTTCAATGTAGTCAGATTTTTCAATAAATTTGTAAAATAGCTTTCCACATTCTCCACAAGCGTAAATAGCAATTCTTCTTATGTTGTGTTTCTTAAAAAAATAATCACATGGAATATTATTAAAAACACTCCACATTATTGAATTTCTGACACATGTATAAAAAACACCAGTAAGTTGTATCTTAATTATTAACTCGTACCAATTGCCACAATTTGCAAAATTAATATATTCATGTTTATTTAAAATGTCTCGGACATTACATTTTCCAAACGTAAAATTAACTTTTGAATTATTAACATCAAATCCAAAATTTTGAATTAAAGAAGAATTAATACTTGATGCGCTGTCTCCGTCACAAATATTAGTCAGTAAACCAATCTTTGAAAACATTGTGTATTTTTTTTGCGAATACTGATATATTGTTAAAAGTGTATCGAGATAGAAAGAATCCGTTAAAAAATAAGCACATAAAGTAAAGAAAGGAAAAAAAACAGGAATATCCCTTGCTATTAAATGTATATTCTCAATATTAAACATATAAGATTCTATCTGTAAAGCATCCACTTTTCGATATTTTTCGCGCCACAATGCATAACCCCAACTACGAAAAATAAGACTTTTATATGAATCAGCAACACAATCTACCTTTATGGCAGGATAACCACATATACTAAAAATCTCTTCATCTTCATAATATTCTGTAAGTGCGCCATTCATAAAACTAAGGAAATTCCGTGCCGGTAAGATATCATCTTCAAGAACTATAACTCGGTCATAATGTTGAAATACTTCATCTAAGCCGGACATCATTGTCATAAGTATGCTCAACGGTTTTTCTCTAACAATTACTGTATAGCTTTTAAAAATGTTTTTATATCCAAGAAGCATTTCATGAGTTTCTTGAACTTTTGCCTCATCCTTATGACCTCTTATACATGTGTTTGCAAATACAAACACATCGGTATCATCGGCGAGAATATTATTCTGAAGCGCGTCGAGTACCTGTTTTACCAATTTTGCCCGCTTATACGCGAACACTACTACTGGTGAAGCCATATTTTTCACTCTCCTTAAAAGTATTCTTAAACCATTTTATTAATAATGCTTTTTGCACATTATGAACTCCAATAACATTCAAGAACCTTCTTTCACGAAAGAAATACTCAACATCGGTTTTCAACCAATAATCAGACAATGTATTAACCACCAGAGTTGATTTGTTGTCAACACTCGAAACAGAATTAAATAGAGGTTGTACAATCTTGATACTATCATACAACGTTTCATTTATCGCAGTTCTATCCCATATTTCATCAGGCAATTTAATCTCATATTCTTTAAACCTTGATATTAATTCTTTTGCATTTGCTCCAAAACCATAAAAAACGAGACGTTCACATTTATTTATCCGTTCTAATACATCAAGTACCCTTTCGTAGTCAATGGGAGCTTGAGAGACATAATCGTTTAATAACAACCTCAAATTAGTTTCAACAGCAGCTTTAAACAAGGATACATGCAAGCCGCTGTAGTATTTGCCTATAAGCTTAAGTATTGGTTCTATATACTGTTGCGGGAACATACCCCACGGCAAATTTAAGTTTTCAAATATATTAATGATATATTTGAAAGTGTCTGCATTTAATTTTACCGCTCCAATATTTGCCGTTCCTCCGCAATGAAACAGATAATCGGTATCAACCGGTTTAATCTTATCGCCGACTATACTGTTATAACAATAAGCATTTGCCATGAGAACATTTTTGGGGAAACCTGCTAAACTCCATTTTGTATACGCACAAGTGTCATGCAATACTACTAAAGCATTTTCGTCAAGGAAAGGCAGTATACTGATAAAATTAAGGCTTTCAATTGGATGTATGTGAGCAGTGTCTATTATACAAAAGTCAAACTTTTCATTAAAAGACTGATAGATTTCCGAAAAGTCCTTACCACGTATAATACTCCATTGAGCCGTATTTGCGTATGTTTCTGCTAAGTAACCTGTTTTTTTTGAAATGTTCCGATAGTATGTCTCTTCAGAATCAATAGATACTAGACTTGCACTCAAATCATCCGAGATAGCATTCAAAAGCACACATGTTCCTGCTCCGGCAGCTACACCCATCTCTAACAATCGTTTAGGATGATGATAGCGAATTAATCCGTTAACAAATCGACGTTCAACTTCCGCCATTTCTGAATAAAGTACGACTTCATCAGTCAACACGTTAAGTTGCGATATTTCATACGTTTCATAAATCATTTCATTTTAGCTCCTTCATTTGTTTCAAATTGTTTAGCTACCGGAATTATTCTTTCGGAAATTTTCCAACCACCATAACAACTTGCACATGAATTCAAATAACCGCGTTCATTAACAAAACCATAATCAAATTCCATTAATTGTCGTTTTTTTGTGAAATTATAATCCTCTAAGTCAATTGTTGATAAATCGAAAAATGATTGTAAGTCCTCCGGAACAATTTGTAATCGTTGCGCCATGTGGTCACTGGTGCAAAAATACATTTTACCATCATGTAAATATCTACAAGGGTAGTTACAACGATTAAAATGATATTCAATGCTATTCGATGATCCAAAACATATTTCCGCATTTCCTATTGCGTAATCTGTCCAAACTAAATTTGACGAAATTGATGGAACTATTCCATTTTGTTTCATGAATTCAATAACCTCATTAACTTTGTTTGCTACACCCTGAACAGCATCGCGGTAATCGGATATGGTGACTTTTATTTTCCGTTCTACGAACAAATTAAGCAATCCAGTCGATGGTATAACAGTTCCGTTTGATATAACAACCAAATCGTGATACTTATCCTTAAAATTACTGCTTATATAATCTGCAATTTCAAAGAAATTTGGATGCAAAAACGGCTCGCCTCCGACAAGAACTACATCATTGATTACATAATCAACAAGGTTGAAATAGGTACTAAAATCCTGTTTAATTAGTTCAAGCTCAAAGTTCTTAGGATTTGAGTTAAAAGGAGTAAAGTGATTACACTTCTCGCAGTTGAGTGTGCATTTTTCAGTAATTGAATAAGGTAAATGATTCATAAAGGCTTTATTATAGACAAACAGCGCAAAGATTGAAAGCAAATTTTCTTTAAAATGAACCGCCGAAAATACATTATCAGTGCAATTATAATAACTTAAAACTTTTCGCATTTCTGCATCCGAAGTTATATTATTATTAGCAATTATTACAATATAATTCTTCTTAACAGGCAGTTGGTTGGGTAAAATAATTTTTTTCCCACATAATACGCTTCCTTGCTTACTCGGGTGAGAGTCAACAAATACTTCAACACAGTTGAGCGAATCCAATATTCGGTATAAATCAACAGCAACATCACCCGTTCCGTAAATATACACTTTGGGGTGAGCAATGAAATATTCACCAAGTGAATCAAAACAATTGTTGATAGATTTTCTCATTAAATCCTCCTGTAATTGCTGTTCGTATTTCTATATAGTACATATCAGTTTCTGACTCTTTTGCATATTGTAGCCTAAAAGATAAAGACAGAAACACATCAAAATCTCATAACCTTATTGAAACATATTCCAACGCAGATAGTTGTGAGGATGCTTCCTTAGCCAAGTTGTTATCTTTAATTGTCACAATATAAAATTTTCTCACATCTGCCTTAACATCAAATTTCGGTTTATTAACTCTTGTTGTAATTGTACCTACCGATACTTGGTAATCACCAAATTCAGCTTTTTTATCCCATACCTCATATGTGAATGGAATTTTCGTGGAGTCAAACCATATCAACAAATTACAAAATCTCTGTCCTGCGCTATAAAATAACATTTCGGAAGGAATGAATTTATACAAAGGATTTATTGACATGAAACGAAAAAATGGTTGATTAGGCAACTCTAAATTTATATTTTTACTATAAAACCCTTGGAGCATAACACTCTGTTGCTTTATGGATAAAAATATCAAGCAATATATGACACAAGATGTCATGCATAACTACAATTGCCCCGTCTTTTAAAAATGGCAACAAACATAAGAAATTAAGTGATTCTACATAATGATAATGAGCCGTGTAAATAATTGTAAAATCAACTGACTATTCTTAAAAATTCTCCATTACTTCACTTAGGTCATACCCATAATAGCTTTCCCGCCTTGTTTCACAAAAACCTCGGAATAGCGTCTTTACAATATGACCGATAGGCAAACAATAATCAGCACTATAAAAAATATTTTTGCTAAGTTCGTCGAATTTTGGCAAAAGCTCTTTTAGCAAATCAATTGAAACTAATGATGATTCAAGATTTTATGCTATTCCGTTGATAATTACCGATGTGCCAATGCCCCATGCAACACCAATTTCTCCAACACTCTCCACGGTTTATACCAATGCAATAGTCCATTTAATAGCTTAATTTCGTTAAAATTAATTGCTACGTTCAATGCATATGGAAATTGGGCGATTTTTTCATATATTTCTTCTGCTTTTCGTGGGTTGATAATTTGCGGTAGTTTTATCTCATTTATTTATTTCATATTTTCTCCTCATACTCCTCAAATGTTTGAAGCGTTAAATCCTTGTCAGATAGTATAAGATGTTCTGCACCGCCGATTTCATCAATCGGCCATTGGATATTAATGGTTGAATCATTCCAAATGATTCCATCATCATACTCACTGTAAAAATCCTCAGCGCATTTATATGAAACTATAGAATTTTCAACTACTAAATAGCCGTGACCGAACTCTGCTGGAACAAGAATTTGAGTACAATTGTCGCCAGTAAGCCAAAAACTCTGCCATTCACCGAATGTAGGTGAATCCTTTCTTAGATCAACAATAACATCATATATTTTACCGCTAATACACCTTACTAACTTTGGTTGCCCCTTGACACGTTGAAAGTGTATAGCGCGTATTACTCCTTTATGCGAAACTGTATAGAAAACTTCTTTAAGCTCGTGATATATTCCATTTTCTTCAAACAACCTCTGTGAATAATCCTTTATAAACGCTCCTCTCAAATCATTCGCACAGAATGCGTTAATTAAGTAAGCGCCTGAAAATTTTAATGGTTCAAATGAAAATTGTTGGCTCATAACACTTTCTCCTTAAATAGATTCAAATATTCGCAAATTTGTGACAACATTACTTCTTCAAGATTACTCCCTGCGTGTATACTACTATATAGTTGGGTAGTTTTACGCATTGCAGTTTCGATATTCCATAACGGCTTCCAATTAAGAGCAGAATAAATTTTAGAACAATTAAGCTTTAATAATGTTGCCTCATGAAATTCCGATTTGTTTTCAATCTCATAGTCAAAATTATCGCAAAACCGTTGGTAAAGCTTAACGATTTCTATTGTCTTAACGCAATCCGAATCAAGCGAACCCACATTGTAACTTCCCGCAATAGATAGATTTGTTGCTTGTTGCTGCGCAACGTTCAAATATGCAACAATCGGCTCCAATACATGCTGATATGGACGGATTGAATTAGGATTACGTATTTTTAGCTTTTCATTACGGATTGATGCGCGGTAGCAATCAGGAACGATTCTATTGTCGGAAAAATCACCGCCGCCGATTACATTTCCCGCTCGCATTGTCGAAAGCGGTACTCCCAGTTTATTAAAAAATGATTTACGAAAACAATCTGTAACTAATTCGGAACAGCTTTTTGAATTCGAGTAAGGGTCATAACCATTAAGCAAATCATTTTCACGATATCCATAATCCCATTCCTTATTCTCATATACTTTGTCGGTGGTAATATTAACGATTGATTGCAAATTAGAACATTTTCGTGCTGTTTCCAATAAATTTACCGTTCCGATTACATTGGTTTCATATGTATAAACCGGATTTTTATAAGATTCTATAACCAAAGGCTGTGCTGCCATATGAATAATCACATCAGGATTGTATGAAACAACTTCTTGTTCTAATGCATCCATATTTCTGATGTCACTTATTATTGATTCACAGTGTTTATCTAACCGGAGTAGGTTATAAAGTGAATAACTTTCCGGAGCAAGTGAGTATCCTTTTACAGTTGCACCTAAATTTAACAAAGTCGAGGTAAGCCATGATCCTTTAAAGCCGTTATGTCCTGTGACAAATACCCGCTTACCGCAATAGAAAGAGTTCATAACTCACCATACTTTCCATAGAGGATTATTTGCCCAACAAGCCTCCAAAACTTTTTTATCTCTTGGCGTGTCAAGGCACTGCCAAAAACCATTATGTTTATAAGCTGCAAGTTCTCCGTTTTTTGACAAATTTTCAAGTGGCTCACGTTCAAATATAGTTTCATCCCCTTCGATATAATCAAACGCTTTAGGAGAAACAACCATAAATCCACCATTTATCCATGCGTAATCACTTTCTTTTTTTTCAGCAAAGTTACGGATAACATTCCCATCATCAATGTTAAGTATCCCAAAACGCCCTTCTGGTTTTACGGCGGTGATAGTGACAGTCTTTCCCATTTCATTATGGAATGCAATAAGTTTATTTAAATCTACATTGCTTACCGCATCGCCATATGTCAACATAAATGTTTCATTACCTAGATATTTTTGAATTCTCTTGATTCTACCGCCTGTTAATGTGTTAAGACCGGTATCAGCTAATGTTACCCGCCAGTCTTCTTGATGTTTTCTATATAGCTTGAATTTGTTATTCGCTAAATCGAATTCAATGTCAGAATCATTCAGATAATAATTAGCAAAATAACTCTTTACCACTTCAGCCTTATAACCTAAGCAAATGATGAAATCATCATATCCAAAGTATGAGTAGTACTTCATTATGTGCCACAAAATTGGTTTTTCACCAATTTCAATCATAGGCTTCGGCTTTAAAACGGTATCCTCCGAGATACGAGTCCCAAACCCACCGGCAAGAATTACAACCTTCATAAGAACCAAACTCCTAGCTTTTAAGCATATTGTAGTTACTTTTTTGTTTAATCAGTTGCGATAAAATGTCACATATAGTGGTTTCAAGCGTCTCGCAAGGACACCACCCCAATTTTCTGATTTTTTCAGAACTGACAAATAAACTTGGTTTTAATTTTTCCATATTATTCAAAGTTGATATTTGTCTTTTAATATCAATCTTTGTTCCTGTCATACTTTGATAACATCGTTGAATCAACTCAGCTACTTCTAAAATTGACATAGAATTCTGAGAACTTACGTTATATACCTCATAGCTACTTTCAATTTTTGTTTTTAATAGATAATCAATTGCAATACATACATCATTTATTGATACAAAATCTCTTAAAGCACTACCATCTGAATTGAGTTTAATCACTGATTGCTCTACCGCACTTTTGCAACAATCATTTAATAGCAAATACCATTTATCATTATCGGAACTAGGATAACCCACACCATTTGTCAACCTTACGCAAGCTACCTTCGTCAGCGAATTAAGACTAAGCTGTTTCAAGTACATCTCCGCAAACAAATGTGTTAAACCGTAATCATTTATTGGTATTTTCTCGGTATCCTCAGTAATATGCCCTGTAGTTTTTCCATAAACGTGAAATGTAGAAAAATATATAAATAATTTTACATTATTTTTTACAGCATCAAGATAAAGCTGGCGTGTGGCATATGAATTTATAAGTAATGCTTTCTGAGGATCATCTTTGATTAATCTTTCATCAAAGTTGGCAGTGTGTATAACTACATCACAATCTGAGCAAACTCCACGAATGCTATTAAAGTCAAGCAATTCCAATACCCGTTCGTTCTTGCAACTGGTATTTCGCGAGGTTATTATAACTTCATTTTCTTTACTTAAAAATTCGGCAAGGTATTCCCCAATGTAACCCTTACCGCCTGTTAAAAGTATTTTTAACATATTTCACTCCCATTCGAATTGCTTAGAGGTAATGGATAATACTTCAATCTTAAGTCTATGAAGTCTTTTCCTTCAATGAATCCAAAGTCGCGTAATAAATTGCAAATATCATGAGAATAAAGCTGTGACATGACAAAAATTTTATTAAAAGCTCCGCGTTTATCATTAAGCTCGGTTGCTGATATTATCGGAATATTCTCAATTTTGTTCCCGATTTTTGTCGTATCTGAATCGCAAAAGTAAATTACATCGGCACCATAAGCGGTTAATATTTGTTTAATATATCTGCCTCCAATACCCGCTCCGTAAATTACATAATTTCCTTTTTGAACAACAGGGAATTGAACTTCATTTAAAAACTTCTTATATAAAGCGTTGGTTAATATAGGAATTGGAGTAAGATTATCTTTTATAAGTTTTTTGTTGATTAGCATAGTGGTTTGGTTAAAAAGCTTTGTAAAAAAATTGTTATCTTTTTTACGAGATAAAATGCTTGCATTATCACCATGTATCCGTTGATATGTCAGTATATCCGGAATAAAGGTTAACTTGTCATAGTATGTTAGGGATGTAATTATATAGCTATCCGCATAAGTAATGTATTCATTTTCAGGTAACGGAAATATTTTTTCACACAATCCACGCTTTAATGAAAGAGCAGAAGCAATTGCGCCAAAGGTCATACAAACACCAAATTTCATGAGATATGATCCAGATTGATTCATAAATTCAATTTCAGAATTATTATAGATAACCTCATTACCATTTATGCTGAATGAATGAGCTACCGCATTAAAACATCTATGTTGTTTGACTATTGTTTCTAACTTTTGTAGATGCCAATAGTCATCACTGTCAAGAAACGCAATAATATCTCCTTTGCTCAAAGTAAACCCAATATTTAATGCTGCCGCTTGTCCGCTAGTTGGCTTTAAAACAGCAGTAATGAGTTGAGGGTATTTATTAACATAATCATAGATAACATGGCGCGAATCATCAGTTGAGTTCCCATCAATGATAATCAATTCAAAATCTTGCGTAGATTGTGAAAGTACAGATTCAATTGCGTCCGCAATATACTTACCGTAATTATGGTTAACTATAATTACAGATACCATCAGTTACTCCTTTCCAGATAATGACCACGCGTAAAGAACTGTTTCATTCATTGGTAAAACGCCATAATGCCGAAGCGCTAACTTATAGTCAGGATGCAATGACAGGATAAAACTCGAAATTTCTATAATGTCATCAGGTTTATGATATATTGCTATTGCAAGTTTAGGTTTAAATTTTTTAATTAGTTTCTCCGCACCTTGCAAAGCACATAATTCATTCCCCTCAATATCTATTTTGATAAAACCCGCCTCGTCGCAAACATCGTCAAGCTTTAAAGTTTTAACGGAAACACTTCCGCTAGCTGGTGGCATATAATGTAAAATATGCTGTGAAAAACTTGCTCCGCCAACAGCATCTTCAAAAATGTAATACCTTTCCTCACCGGTAGAATTTCCAACGCCTG
Source organism: Holotrichia oblita (assembly GCA_023690525.1). Classification (NCBI taxonomy): domain Eukaryota; kingdom Metazoa; phylum Arthropoda; class Insecta; order Coleoptera; family Scarabaeidae; genus Holotrichia; species Holotrichia oblita. The sequence goes on along the minus strand of JALQSN010000158.1, from coordinate 60,991 downwards.
CATTAATTAGCTCAACATTTCGGACATTTCGTAGATTTCTTTTGCAAACAGAAAACTGTTGTTCCCCTGGTTCAAACGCATAAATTTTTTTATACTGACCTTGATACCGTTGAATGAAATTAAGAGTACTTTTGCCATCATAACAACCACAATCAACGAAGGTTGTATTTTCACCGCATTTATCCCAAAAATCAAAATACTGCATATTGTCCAATAAATAATACTTTCGTGTTGTTTTATAAAACAATATGATATTCTTTTCAGATAGGTGTTCTTTTCCTGCGTGGTAATATAATGATTCAATAATACTCTTGCAATAAAAATCTTTAGATGGTGTAACAATAAATACCGTTTCATTTAAGTCGCTACCCTTATTAAAAAATTCGTCATATGTTTGAACATTAACATTTGAAATACTGGCGAAAGCCTGCGCATTAGCATCAATTCCATCCGTTATTTTCGCTTTTACCACTAAAAATCTATTTATCAATTCAGAATATATATATTCAAAGTTATTAAGCCCAACTAAGACTATTCGCTTAGCATTTTCAATCTTGATAACAAAATCATATACAAACGCATTGTATTCATCTTCTAAACCAAGCAAGGGTAACAATTTATTCATGGACTCGTCATTACCACTGATAATTCGTTCAACAAAAATACAAAATATATCTTTCGATAATTTGTCAGCAAATCTGCTGTATATTTTTTTTATCAATTCAAGTTGTTTCATAAAGAATCTCCTGTTCGCTAACTTTCACAGTAACTCTGTAATATGCAAAACCCTCCGTACTCTTGGGTATTCCCTTTTACACTCCCGCTTTATCGCCTCAAAAACTCCGGGATTATTTGGCACGATAACAATTTCAATCCCCTCTTCATTTATGATATCCGGTTTAAAAATTTTTTTACTGTAATCTTTACCCGTTAGCGTTCTGATGTGTTTTCCGTTTGCAGGTACTGTTAGCATATTATTATTAACAAAAAATACATTTTCACTCTTAAGCGCAGGGATAGCCTTTGTCAACCAGTAATAATTTACAAGGTTTACTGCCCAAACCGCTATTTTATGACACTTAATTAAATCAACAGTGTTTTTATTAAGTATCTCCATATTACAATATTCAATGGCATTTATGTTTAAAGGCTCGCCACAACAATGGCAAGGTTTTGATGTGTTTGTAAAAAGATACTCCTTTGCATAAGCGACAATATTACCACAACACGGACATCGACCCGAAATGTTTATAGTAGAGTTTGGAAGCAATCGAACTAACGCATCGTTTATTTTACTTCCAAGACCTTGTAGTGTATGAAACAAAGAAGGAAGGATATTATACTCGTCATCAGATAATTTTGAAATATTGATTGGAGGGCAATCTGTTTTCAAAAATTGCACCGGATCTTTAATAATCCCTTTTTTGCATGCGTCTTTATATATCTGAGAACCATGGTAGGCACGTAAATGTACAAGTTGAATAGGTGCATATTTGTTTCTGTGAACCTCCCACCAGTTTATCGAACGCCAAAAAGACTCAGTAGTTTCTTCAGGATCACCAAATATAAGATTTCCAGCTACCCAAAGTCCAATTTCAATTGCATATTTAATAGCTCTCTCAGTTTGCTCAATTGTTATCCGCTTATTCATGCTTTTAAGTATATTGTTATCTGCGCTTTCAATACCCAAAAAAATTGTTTTACATCCGCTATCTTTCATTTTAATAAGCACTTCTTTAGAAGCAAGATCAGAACGAAGAAAAGCAGACCATCCTAAATTATATGGTTTTATAAAATTACAAAAATCAATAGCTGTTTTTATATTGGAAAATAATATCTCATCATTGAATAAAATAAAATCTATAGGATAAAGAAAAATTAACCAATCAAGGTGTTTTTTTATAACCCCTAGCGACATTTGTCTATATAAGTTTCCGCAAGGATGAAAGCAAAATGTGCAGTCATAAGGACATGATCTGCCTGTTCCAAAATCTATCGTATAATTACTCGTAGACATTTCAGCAAAAAGATTATCAGATTCAGACCTTTCTAACATGTGAGAGAATTCAAGACCCTCATAATCTGGAAACGGTAGAATATCAAGGTTTTGAATCATAGGCCAATCATCACGGATAAACCACTCTTCATTTCTCAAGCAAATAATACCACAGACATTAACAGCGTCGCCTTTAGTTTCTAGCGCATACGCTAATAAATTGACTGTAATATCTCCTTCTCCTATTACACCATAATCGGCATTTTCAAGTGCGGTCATAGCAGTTTTCGGGTCTGCTGTGATAACAGCTCCGCCAACAATCGTTATAATATCAGGCTTTATTTCTTTCGCCCAATCTAAAACTTTTTTTATCTCTATAAAGTGAAAAGAAGTTCCTCCCGTTAGAACAACGTCTATTTTTCCAGCGATAATTGCATGTTTTAAGTATCTTAGAGGATGTCTTTTATAATTGAGATTTAGAGTAAAAACATTACGACCCGAAGCTTTCAATGCGGAAGATACCGATGCAAATCCTACTGGAAAACCATATTGTGTATTATTATTCGGAGCAAAACTAGGCATAACCATAAGGTAGTTAAGAATTTTACCTTCTTCTACAGGCATTTTAATCATTGAAAGAAACTCAGGTGTTATATTTTGAATCTCGTTGTAATTTTTCATTGTAATATCTGGACTCCTTAAACGATGTTATGTTTTCATAATCCCAAGCCACATACAAGTATTTCATTAATTTAAATTTATAATAACCATTTTCATAATCTTTATATACCTTTTAATATTAAATAATAAAATCAAGAAAAAAAACGCTACGCCGCCAAAGAAGCGGCGTAGCGTTTTTTACTTTACTATTTTGAAACTATCTGAATTATTGTATGTTACTATTTGTAGATAAGACCAAGTGTTGATATGCTATCATCATCATAAGTTACTCTAAAAGCATAATTACCCTTGCCAATATCAATTAAATTTTGAAAAGTTTGAATTTTAAGTGTTATATAATCGCCGCCATCTTCCCATAAAGAACCACCATATGGAAGCACATCTATCCAAATGCTCCCGTTCCACATATCAAAAGCTACAGCAGTTTTATCAACACCCGCAGTTCCAGCTTTATAAGGAAAATTCATGTCTGTTGCTGGAAGAGAAGTGAAGATATATTCTTTTTGCTGCCAACCTACCGACTGAAACATGCCAACTGCATCGGCAGTAATGTCAGTATCATTGACGATATTTGTAATTATTGAGCCAGTAGCACGATCTTTCGCAAGCAGAGCATAAGCGTCTGCTACGACTTCTATTGCAGAATAGTCTGCGTATTGGCTATTCGTAAATGTTGGGGTTTCGCCATCACCATCACCATATATAATTTCTTCTGCTGTAATCGTAGCAGAGATTGAGATTTCTGCACTTGGAGCGGTAACTGTCCAAGAAGAAGGGTCTAGAGGATCTACTTTATTTACTTTAGAAGTATAATCCGACCAGTTGCCCTTAGGGCTGATTACACCTGTTGGGTAAATAAGTGTGCCATCTCCAGCTTCGTCAGCTTTTAATTCAGGTTCAAAATCCCAAAAAGTTTTGCCATCAACAACATACGAGTTAGATATATATTCCCACTCGGAAGCTTTAAGAACGTATTCGTAATCAGTGCCCGTCTCAGTTACAGCGCGTCCGATTGTGCCGGAAAAACCGTCTTCAAAGTTTGTGTCATAGTCCACTCTATTTTCGTTGGAAGCAACTTGGATAAAGAGTGTGGGTTCAGGTGTAAGCGATGTGTTGTTGTCTTGAATTTCAGACTCATTCTCCACAAGTACAGCACCGCCGCTGGTAATGTTGACTGCAACATTAAGATTAACAAGGGTATCATCTGAACTGGTGCTAATAATATAAAGTGCTTCATTTCCTCCGAATATAAGTGCACTACTTGTCGTCAAATTCGGGTCGAATGTACCTCCGTCAATAAGGTTTGCAAATCCTAACGGATCAATAAGGAAATCCCAAGCTACATCAGTTGGTACATCGACTTCAATCACACTAATTTTACCAACATCTTCCCAATCGATAGTACCATCACCTGTAACATCGCCGACTGAAGTAGCGAAAGCATTAAGGCACATTGTAAATATAAGTGTTAATGCAAGGATAAGTGATATTATTTTCTTCATTAAAAAAACTCCTCTCAACAAAAAATTAATTTTTAATCAATAGCTTTATGCCAACTGATAAAGTCGTCACCTCGTTAAAATCATCGTCAACGAGGGTGTAAATTACTGTAGCTTTGTGTTCTCCAACAGGAACTTCTTTGTCAAGAGAAAACTTGCGAAGCGTCTCGCCTAAGGGGATGTATGGCGATGAATAAACCAAATTTGTCGGTTCGTCGTTTTCATTATTCAGATACAAATCGACACAAACTGTTCGCGAGTTTTCCTCACGGTTTCGCACAAAAACCGAATTTGAGGGTGTGTCCCATGTTTCAAACTCCCACTTCGAACTCATACTTACTCTGTAACGTTTGTCTGGATTCGGAGCGTTAATTTTTTTAATAAGCTCTTCATAGTTGTCTTCGGTTAGGACAGTACCCCGCCCACCCAACGCTGGACGCGAAGTGGTTTCTCTGGGTATGAAGATTTCGTTTACAATGGTTTCATTTTTTTTCGTAAGCAGAACATAAATTAGTATGCCTACTGCCGCTATCAATACGACAAGCAACAAGATGATAATACCCGTGAAATTTTTTTTGTTCTTTGAAACGTTGTTGTTATTTTTTACGTCACTTTTTAAATCACCTTCTTTTTGCACTTGTAATTTTTTTTGAGCCAAGTATTTCACCTCATTTGAAATTATATTTCAATCAACTCTTAAAGAGTGATGACTGACTATGTATCGGCGAGAGCAGAATTTTGCTCTGCGGTATTCGATTCGGCTGGTTTCGGTTCCTCTTTTAGTGCTTCATCTAAGTTGAGACCGTATGGTTGATCCTTCAGTGGTTCTCCTGTTTTATCCATAGATTGTTCCGGTGAAATTTCAGATTCCTTCGGAATTATATTGGTTTCCTCCAAGATTATATCAGTTTCCGGTTCGATTTCCTCCGGAATTTTATCGATTTCCGGTTCGATTCCTTCCGGTAATATATCAGTTCCTTATTCGGTTTCTTCCGGTAATATATCAGTTTCCGGTTCGGTTTCTTCTGGTAATATATCAGTTCCCGGTTCGGTTTCTTCTGGTAATAACTCTGTATCGACCGGTTCATTATCTGTATACTCCGGTAACATTTCCTCTGATTGTTCTGTGGTTATATAAGTTTCTTGAGTTGTAAAATATTCATCAATTTCATCTATATCGTCTGACATAGGCTCAATACGATAGGTTAAGAGGACTTTAATATCGCCTTCTTGCCATTGCGGGTAAGGCGTAGGGTTAACACTGCCAGATAAAGTAAGCGATAGCAAGGAGCCTTCGGTTCCGGCCGCAGAGAGAATAACGGACGGGCTTTCCACGGGTTCAGTATTTGTGATAATAATAGGCAGTATGTCCTCGCGTCCAAAATCAAGCTGCATATAAATTTCTTTATCTATTGAAGGGTCATTGTTATCGTAAGGACACGGCAATGTAATAACTTTTGAATCCTCGGCTATTATTAGGGAAATATCTATAAATGTTACAAGAATATTAACATCGCTCTCGTTAAAAAAGCCACAAGGTTCGGAGAGTATTTGTTTACCCTCATTTATTGCAAATGGCGCAATGACAAAGTCTATTGATGTTGGAACAACTATGTTTAGTTCAGGGAGTAGAATTGCACCATCCTGCGGGATAAAAACCGCATTGCTGCTTATAGTAAAAGTTCTAAAGCATAGACGCTTTTTCCAGTCAGAATCATTGATGTAAGGATGATAATTGAGAGTATTCTTTTTCTAATACCAGACATAATAATCACTCCATCAAATTAATGTTGATACTACGGTTTTGCAATATTTATATATTTCAAAACCGGAACATGGGTATTGCTGTGCGTTTATTTTCTTGCAGAAGGTTGTTCGTTTATCTTCAAGTCTCTTTATTTCCGCTTGATTATTAGAATTGAAATAAAAATTTAAAAAATCGTTAAAACAGGTTTGATTTTTTTCAATATAACAGTAATCGGTGATGGTTTTATGTTTATCAACAGCTTTGATAAAGTAAGCAGATTGCTGCTTAGCCACGGCTTTTTTGTATTCATCAGAAAGGACTATTGGTATGTCTCGGCGTTTTTTTGAATTTATACTGTATTCTATTAATATACTACTTTTTGCTGCGTAAGCATAGATAAATCCGGAACTTTCTTTTTCCACATCAAAGGGTTCGGTGTCATAATCTGTTTTAAATTCATTAGCCAACGATATAGTTTCATCTTTTACGTTAATCCTAAACATACGCTCTTCGGATAATAGAGGAAACAAATAAACATAACCATCAATAAATAAAATATCCCAAATGTGAGCGTCTATTTTGCTGAGATTTAATTCGCATGGAAATCTGTAAAATTCTTTAGTTTCCTGTGTTTCATAATTCCATCTAACAACCGTCGAGCCATAAGCTGGAGAAAGCCAATAATCTTTACCATCAAAGCATATACCGGCATATCGGAATTTTATTCGTCCAACTTCATAAACTTCTGATTTACATGTATCCATATTAAAGATTACAACAGCGTTTGTGTTTTCAGAAGCTAGAACTATGTTGCGATTATTTACAATATATCCTACTCTGAAGTATACACCACTTCTTGTTAACTTTGATTCGTGAAGCTCATCAAGCGGTTTTACCCAATCCGAAAAATATTCAACAGCACCTGTAATTAGGTGGTATCTGATTATTGCAGGATAACTGAGCGGAATGAAAAACAAAGAATCTCCATCAAGAACAGTACCGTAAAATTTCATTGATGGATAGTATAGAGGATTCAATTCCCGTTTAGGCTCTTTTATTGTGATTTCTGTAATAGCGCCTGTTTTTTTATCAAAGACTACAATATTTTCTGCTGAACAAGGAGCAAAATATAATAGTCCATCATGTTCGGCAATAGTGCCGAACAAAGTTAATTTTTCCAGATTTGCAACAGGAAAGCTACAAACAAATTCAGTTTGTCCGGTTATCCTGTTTGTCTTAAGTAATGCATTATGGAAATTATCACAGAGCCAAAAATTGTCTTCTTCTATAAAAAAATCAGAGACAATCAAACCATTTAATGTAAGTATATCACAATTCTGTATCATCACCGGTTTGCCTGTAAACATATAGAGCGATACTAACGAACTCCAATCACCATAATAAGCGTCTGATATAGTTATAGCTCTATTTAAGTTTGGAGTATCATCATAAATACCTATATTGTCTCGCTTGTAGCGTTCTACTATCTCTTGATACTCCTTTAAAAAACGAGGCCTCATTGCATTACATGTTTCGACATTCAATGGATGAGGACGCCAAAGCAAAATAATATCGTCCCTTTGAGTAAAAAAATCAAAAACACTTTGCATCTTTCGAAGTGCTTTGTCGTTGTTATTTAGTAAGCCTGATATCCCTGTGTTATATAACACAATTTTTTTTTGTACCCCATTAGAATTACTAATGAGTGATTGCCATTCTTTCGGAATTTTGCAATCCTCACGTTTTGTTGTTAACACCTTGTCAAACTTTGGTGAACCGAGAGCAATGAACTTTTCTTCCGCTTTACCAAATGTGTTAATGTAATTGTTTTCCTCTTCAAACCTCCAAAAATGTTTAATGTACGCTCGCCGAATCCTCTCGGATTGGACAATGACTAAATCCGCATACAACACAGCAAGGTTAACGCAAAAATGTTCTTCTACATCGTCTACACATACAAAATATGGCACATAAACAAGTAACTTTGTAAATTTTTTTAACTGTTTGGCGTAAAAGTTTGGATGTATACTTGTAACTTTGTTACCATTATCGTAAGGGTTATGGATAAAAATAATGTCGGGGCGGTTTTCTTCAATATTATATGTTTGCCAGTCAACAACCGGGATATAATCAGGATATAAATCGCCTTCGTAATGCATTTTTCCAAAAGATCCATCTAACAAACGATCATAATATGGAATTGGTATTACATAGGCGTTACAATCAGGGTCATCCTTTGCAACTAACCAAATCGATTCAAGGCTGTCGAACATAGAAGCCTTGTAAGGCAAAAAAACTACTTCCAATTTATATCACTCCGGTAATAAAAAAATACTTTTAGTTCTTAAAATATATATCGTACTTTTTTTAATTTTTTTAATACAATTTTATTAATCTCATTTTATTAATTTCAAAACACTTTAAATTAGGTACATTTTACCCTCATTCGTTAAAAAGGTCAATTAATAATTTTTTACGTCAGAAGTTTAGCTTTTAACTGGAGAAATCGCAATGCACCCAAAAAACAGCAATTGCAAAAACGAATTTTGCTCATAAGGCAAAAGAATGAGGAAAATAATTTGTTTTTTGACGAAGCCCAGTGATTTTAATACATATAAAAAAAACCCTTTTGAAAAGCGGTTAAATGCCATTTAATGGGAATTGACTAAAATAATAACTATAATTCAATTCACATTTTTATTAATTATCCCGTTTCATAATATTCTGAATAATTGTGTAACAAAAGTTCATCCCACATAATCTCGGTCAAATGCTGTCTCGTCATTTTACCTCGTTTCATTTGTTCTCGAAGTTCATTTAAGCGTCTAAACATAAATAATTCCATCAGGTTGAACGCCAGCATGATAAAGATGAGGATTTTCTCATCTGCACCTTCACCATGAACATAGCAATGGTCTGCATGAAAATATGTTTTAAGCATCCTGAAGCCGTTGTTTTCAATATCCCAGCGTTTACACATGATTAACCATACCGTTTCTGCCGAAATACCTTTTGGTAACGTGGTGATACACCACATTTCACGCTTTTGCTCTTTGCCATTCGCGGAAGTCCATGTTTCTACAAACTTTAGAAACCTTATGTTTTCTTCTGTCCCATCCATGCTGAAATGGTCGTCATCCCAGACCTCCACATGCTTTTTCCCATGCGTAAACTCTGCGTTATGTGGTCGTTTTTTGAATAAGCCCAACGCATCTTTCACAATGTTTAAACGTGTATTTTTTGCGCGGATTACGCTATACATCCCTATACCACTGACCAAATTTATAAATGGAGCATTCATATACAAGGCGTCCGCAACTATTACATCCGAAAAATGATGGTGCTGGCGATGTAACCTTTCTAGCAGCCGCTTTACCCCTGTCATTTCACCTTCGTCTTTTTCAGAACCGTCTTTCCACGGTTTAAGCATCTCCATACCAAGCACAATATGCGGGTCACAACCGACTGTCATACATGCTACGGCTTTGTGGAAATATTCAATTTCTTTGTTTTCGCCCACTTCTCTTGTTAGGCAATTTTTGCACGATTTCACTTTGCTCGAAAACACTTCTACTCCATCTACTGCGCAAACACGCAATCCATGTATTGTATTCTCTCGTAATACGCGGTTTTCTACTAATTTACACAAAACACTGTTGAACATATTTTCTACATCTTCATAATGCATCATCTTTACTATGTCGCGCAGCGCGTCTACTTTGGGTATGCGGGTTCCTTTCTTAAATAAATGCTTGAACCGCGACGGACTGTCTTTCGTCCAAAAGTTTAACTCATTAAAGCTGCTTACCCGAAACGCAAACGCAATAATCAACTCATATACGGCAGTTGCAAGTTTGATACTGCGTCGCTTTCGTTCATCGCGTATCTGATGTATCAACTCTCCCAATCGGTAGACCTTGTGTATATATTGCATAAACCCTTTCAAGACTGTCTTATCATTATTGTCCGCCTCCCTAAAAAAACTATTTTTTTCTATTTTTTTCTATTTTTTTCTATTTTTTCTCTTTGTTTCCTGTATTTCCCTTATATTTCTCTTATATTTTATATCGGATTTTTTTACTTTTTATATTAAAAAAAACGGATTTTACTCCGTTTTTTTAGTCTTTTGTTCTTTTTGAATCTTACGCATTTATTTAAAGATTTAATTTGTTAAAAGCTAAACCTCTGTTTTTACGTTAATGATTATTGAACATTGTAAAACTGACCGACTAAAGGTAGTAGTTTTAGACCTGGTACATAGAAAATAAAAATGCGATCAATAGCAAAAAGTTTGAAATTTATAAAAAATGAATAAAATATTTAAAAATTAATCGTTCGAATACAAAAAAATCACGACGATTAAAATACTTGTGTATAAACCACATCGAGCACTTTACAAAATAATCGTTTGAATTAATTTTTAACGTATAGATGACATAAATATTTATATTTTATGCTACATTATTCAACTTATAAAATACAATTATGTCAATAGATATAAACAATTGTTTTGAATTTTAACTCATATCTAGCACTTGGATAAATTTCAACTGGTATTTAGGAAATTTAATCTTTCGCGCAACGAGTTTATCAGGAAAACTGAGATCGCAAATTTAAATAAAGGTCTGATTTTTGTCAACTGCTAGGGTGTGTCTGATAAATAAATAGTATACAAAACTCTCCAAAAACTGCTAAAATAATGCATAAAGAGGAGAGGAGAATTACGAAATGGGAACGACACGCAGGTATGAACTAACGGATGTAGAGTGGGAACAGGTAAAAGACCTAATACCGCCTGAACGTACAGGTAAAAAGGGAAAACCATCAAAAGATAATAGGGTGATGCTTAACGCTATGATTTGGTTAGCGCGAAGTGGTGCACCATGGCGTGATTTACCTGAGCGTTTTGGTTCATGGAAAAGCGTGTATAGCCGTTTTCGTAAATGGATCGACGATGGAATTTTAGATAATATTTTCCGGGTTTTATCCTCGGATGCGGAATTAGATGAAATAAGTATAGATGGAACGATAGTGCGGGCACATCAACATTCAGCCGGCGCTAAAAAAGGGGCGAAAAAAACCAAATTGGACGAAGCCGTGGGGGATTAAGCACCAAAATACACACAGCTGTAGATGCTTACGGCTACCGGTTTACTTTGTTCTGTCTGAAGGTCAAGAATCGGATAGTGCTTATGCTAATGAGGTTTTAGGCAATATAGATATAGATGGTAGTAATGTTTTAGCCGATAAAGGCTATGATTCTGATAAGGTTATAGACTTCATATATGAACAAGGCGGTGAACCTACAATACCGCCAAAATCCAACCGAACTGTGCAACGGCGTACCGATTGGTGGCTTTACAAAGAACGTCATCATGTCGAATGTTTTTTTCAAAAAATAAAAAATTATCGCCGTATCGCTACTCGTTATGATAAATTAGCCTCTTCCTTTGCTGGCTTTATTTGCCTTGCCTCCATTGGCATTTGGTTAAATTGCACAGTCTGATGGATTTATCAGACACGCCCTAGTACAGCATTGCATAAATAATACTGAATTTAAACAGTGAGAGGTACGCCCGCATAAGTCCACTTAAAAGGGTGAGCCGTAAGATTGTATTGTTCAATAAATTTCCGAATACTTTCTTTGAGTTCATCAACAGATAAATAGCTTTTGCGCTTTAGTAATTTGCGATTAATTATACCGAACCATATTTCTATTTGGTTCATCCAAGAACTATGTTTGGGGGTATAAACAAAACGAATTTTGTGAGTAGGGTCGTGAAGAAATTCAGCGCGGCTCTCCATGCTTTTTAAAATTCCGAATTTTCCTTTTTCGCCCAAATCAACGTCTAAACCGCAGGCTTCTGCCACGAATTTTACTAATGATTCTGATTTATGAGTATTTAGACCGTCACTTATAAAGACCCACGAAGCTTCCGGATCTGTCTCATATGTAGCGCGAACGGCTTGGCAGAAATCCTCCTCATTCCTTGTCTGATTAAGATAAGGCGTATAAAGAGTTCCTGTAGCAACATTAAAAAAGCCAATCAAGCTGGTAGTACCGTGTCTTATATACTCGAACTCCATTTTTGCACGCATTCCGGTAACGGCAGTTTGTCTGGATATTTGTGTTCCAGCGCTTGAACTCCTGTCATTTCATCTGTTGAAACCACACGGGTTCCTTTTTCATCCAGTTCCTGTGCATTTATGTATAAATCGCAGATTTCATTTACCTTGGCAGAAAAACTCTCCGGATTCTCCTCTTTTTCAGTGGAATGCAGCCAGTACCGTATTTTATGAGGCTGTAAATCAGCGTTATTTTAAAAAACGGCTGACCGTTTTTTCTGAAATCCGGTCTGCAATCCCTGATTTTATTATTTCTTTTACTAAAAGAGGTAAGCTCCACTGACTTACTTCATAACCATATTTTTGTGGATCCTTGCAGGCAAGATCTATGATTTTCATGACCTGCTCCTGTGTGAATGTACTTGGAACTCCTGGGTGTTTCTCATCAGAAAGAATTCTTACAATTTCATCAGATAGTTTTTCAGGCACTGAAACTTCCAGTTCATTCAATTTCGGAAGGTTTGCCAAAAAACGGTTTCTCCATGTAGCCACGTTGTCGTAATGTAATCCAACTTTGACTGATATTTTTTGGTTTGTGTCTCCTAGCCGACATTAAAATAATTTGGGAACGTTTTACAAGACTGGCCGGAAGAGTTCTACTTTTAGAAAATGTATTTAAGATATCATGCATTTTTTCGGTTAATGTCGGAATGGTTTCAATTGTTTTTTTTCGCATAATAAGACGCCCCCCTAGACGATGATTTACATTATTATACAATATAAACTCGAAATTTTAAAGTGGTTTTTATTCAGTGATATCTACGCAATGCTGTACTAGATATGAGTTTTAATAGAAATATAGATATTTTTTATGCTCAAATATATCGAACATAAAATTTATTTTAATTTTTATCAAACTGTTCGATATATGGTATAATAAGCAGGTAAGAAAGAAATCAGAGTTAAAATTTTATAAATTCTCAAAGTGTAAATTTTAAGCCGAAAAATACATAACCTTGGTACGCACGTCATATAAATAAAAAGACGAATGTATCAAGGAGGGCAATTTCATGAAGGCTTATATTGAGGAACGCGCCGTTGAAGTTGCAAACTATATTATAGGCAGTAATGCAACAGTAAGGGAAACAGCTAAGAAATTTGGAATATCTAAATCTACCGTACATAAGGATGTAACGGAGCGATTGGTAACAATCAACCCTAAGCTTGCCGGGGAAGCCCGTAGAGTACTTGAAGTAAATAAATCGGAACGACATATCAGAGGAGGACTTGCAACAAAAGAAAAATATATGACTCTTGCTAAACCATCTGGCGTGATAAAAAAATTTAATTAATTATAGTTTAAATTATGAAGAGTTCTAAAAAAGCTTGCACTGTATCTATTTATTGTGCAGGCTTTTTTAGTTATACTCGCGAAATTAATTATTTGCCAACACATGCGCGACGGTTGGCTAGGTATGAGCGCATGTGTTGGCATTCCTTTTTATTCGCAAGTATATGAAAAATGTATTACCGTTTTAATTGCATATTCCGCTGCTTTTAATTAAACAATTTAAAGATAAATATGCTATTTACAATTTACGGGTATAAACATAAAATAAACGTTAAATAAAAATTTACTTTGATACTTGCATTTAAATTAAAAAACATAATTTCAATTTAACGAGGAGGAAATAAATTGAATATAGCGGAAAATATTTTAAAGCATAGTTTACAGAATGTATATTTTTTAACAGGAACAGCATGCGGTGGTAAAACTACCATGGCAAGAGAATTATCTAAAAAATATGGGTTTATACATTTTAATGACAACTGGCACGAAGATAATTTTAAGATATGGCAATCTATTATTGATGAAAAATATCAAAAACACGCTGCAAAAAGAGAGAATGTAACAGATTGGGAAGCATATTTTAGTAGGTCGGTCGATGAATTTTTGTCTTCCAAGGGTGACAGTGATGAGTATTTGGAATTTGCAATAATTGAATTAATTAAAATATCTCAAAACAATAAGGTTATAGCAGATATTTGCGCACCTATTAGTTTAATAGCAGAAATTTCTGAATATAACAGGATTGCTTGTTTGTTAGCTCCTTCTGAATTGGTAATACAAGATTATTATGGACGGGAGGATCATAAAGAATTTATTGAGTGTATTATGTCGCTAAAAGAACCGGAGAAAAAATTAGAAACTCAGAATGAATTATTTAGAATAGGCGTACAGGAAGTATTTGACGATGTTAAAAAATATAGTTTATTCAACATTGTCCGAAATAATGAAAGTACGGTTGAAAAAACATTAGCTATGTTGGAAAAACATTTTATGCTTTAAAATAAATAAAATGCTATTTTTATAATAATGGGATTGATTTAATTTAATTAATTCCTTGGAGCACTGTTTTTAACAGAATAATAAAATGTTTATCATAATAATATATTTTATTATAACAAAGCTCATGGTTTAGACAGCGATTGTCTAATTCGCCTTGAGCTTTTTTTTACTTGATTTTACATGAGCTAATGTAAAATTAATATTAAGTTGCAACAATTATTTCTTTTTGCGATATTTCGCATTGACAAAATGTATTCCTTTGATATAATTAATTATCGCAAGTGCGCAATTGCGAATTATTAAATAAAGATAGGGAGAGATTTATTATGGTAAGAAATCTGGAAACAGAGTTTGACTTATTAAAGAAAGAAGTAAACGAATTAAAAAATTTATTAAATGAAAAATTTTTAAGTACAAATTTACAACAGGAAAAAGATAAATCTGTTAAATTTATGAATAAAAACGATGATGCAGGATATCAATTTGACACAACGGTTCTTAATTCGCTTATGGAGGATATGAAAGAAAAATGTGAACAAGGAGGTATAATTGGAGCTATTGCGACTGTCGGATATTTTGATGCGGGAAAAGAAGCCGGTGGAGATTATTCATTATGGTACAGCGGTACGCCCAATGCTAATTGGTTGTTGTCATTGATTGAAGACCGTACAGTAGAAAAAGTATTAAGGTGCATCGGCAATTCTGACCGTTTAAATCTATTGTTATCCTTATTAAAACAGCCGAATACAGTCGCTGGTCTTGTTGAAAATTGCGGTTATACATCTCCCGGACAGGCGTATCATCATTTAAGACCGTTGATTGCTGCCGATTTGGTGATTGAAGATAAAAAACACGCGGTTAAAGGAACATATATTGTACAACCGCACCGTGTTCAAGGTATAATAATTTTGCTTGAAGGGATATATTATTTGACAAATACAAGATTTTCTAAAGGTAATTGGGATGAGGCTAACAACGCCTGCGGAGATGTTATGAATTAATTTTTTGTTTAAGCGGCCTTATAGGAAGGAATGGTATTTTTGATGACCAAAATAAAAGAAAATTTAACAACAATTGCTTGGGCTTTTAAGATGGCTATGAAAATCAATGCAAAAGTATTTATAATTTGGAGTTCTATCAGTATTATGCTGTCTATTCTTCCGGCTGTCGCGCTTCATTTTAATCGCGAAGTTGTAAAAATTTTATCTGAATTTATTTCCGTCGGGCAAGGCAATTTTAATGATATTCTTCAAGCAATTATTACCTTGGGAGTTGTACTTACCGCAATCGGTCTTTCTCACCGCGTAAACGGTGATTTTCTTAACATGCAGATGCATGATGTTTATTATTATGGCTTTCAGGAATTTTATATGACCACTGTACAAGATATAGAATTAAAAACACTTATGGATAAAAAATATTTGGACGATCACTATTCCGCACTTGGGCGTGGTGGTTCGCTTTCAGATTTTATGTCTGAGAGCTGTATGCTGTTGTCTAAATCCATCGGGGTTATTTCGTTGTTGGTTGTGGCTGCTAAGGCTTCGCTCGTTATTTTTTTTGCCGCAGTGGGGTATATCATTGTTATCATGCTCTTAAATTTTTTTATGGCTGATAAGCTTCGCTTTAATCATCAGAAGTATAACGAAGCAAGACGGCTTTCAATTTACTATCAAAATTCTGCAATGTCTCCGGGTGTAGCAAAGGAATTACGAGTCTACGGACTTTCCGACGAACATGTTAAAAAGTGGGAATCCGCATATGAAAGGGTTGAACAATTTCAAAAACATTATGCAAGAATTAATCCGGTTTTTTCAGCAATAAGCAGCGCAGGATTTTATGTTTTTATTGTCAGCATGATGGCATATAGTATTTTTCAAGTTGCAAACGGCGAAATGACAGTGGACGTTTTCCTAATGCTTTATGCAATGGGGCAAAGCATAAGCGAAATATCCGGAAGCTTGTCTAAAAGCTTTGTTGGTGCGGATAATGGTTTGTTTTTTTTAAATATACAACGTAAATTTACAAATGCTGTACCAAAAGTTTTTACAGAAAGGAAAGAAAATTTTATTCCTGCTAACGAAAATATTATTTTTCAAGCAAAGAACCTATATTTTTCCTATGACGATAAAAAAAATGTTTTAAATAATTTAAACTTTACTATAAATAAAGGTGAAACAGTTGCCTTAGTAGGTTTAAACGGCAGCGGAAAAAGCACATTGGTAAAGCTATTGATTGGGCTGTTTACCCCGACAAAAGGTGATTTGTTGTTTTATGGAAAGGAATATGACGAAAAAACACGCGGTGCAATAATAAAGCGTGTGGGTATGTTTTTTCAAGATTTTCATATTTTTCATGCAACTTTTAAAGAAAATATCGCTTTTGGAGATTTGAAAAGCATAAACGATGAAAATAAGATTCTTCGCGCTATAGAAAAAGGCAACTCTGCAAAAATATTAGAAAAACTTGAAAACGGAATGGAACAATGGTTAGGCAAGTACGCAAAAAGTGACGGCGTATGGTTAAGCGGCGGCGAAAACCAACGCGTTGCGATATCACGTACTCATATGAGCGACAAGGAAGTGTTAATTTTTGATGAACCGGCATCCGCGCTTGACCCTATCGCAGAAATGAAGCAATTCCAAGCCATACGCGAAAAAATTCAAGGAGCAACTGCGATATTAATTAGTCATCGCGTAGGCTTTGCCCGTCTTGCTGATAGAATAATGGTAATTGACGGCGGCTGCCTAAAAGAGGACGGCACGCACGAAGAACTTATTGCTATGAACGGCATTTACGCCAATCTCTTTAACGAACAAGCCCAATGGTATATGGCTGGGGGTGACGAAAATGAATAAAATAAAAACACTTTTTAAAGCTTTAGCAGTTAGCATAAAAATTAAAGGTAATTTTCCATATTTGTAAGTATTCTTGGGTTTCCTGCTGCTTTAATTCCTGTTTGGCTTGCAAGACAGCTGCGAAACCTAACTGATGAATTACAATTGTTAATGGGAATAAAGCGGCGAAACTGGAGCCGCTTTGGCAGTCTTTAACGGGTTGATTGGGTTGTATGTGGCTCAGATGATTATTAATTTTTTATCTCAGTATGTAAGCGCAATGGATAAAATAAAAATCCAAACATATATCATGCGAACCCTTATGAAACGAAAATGCGAGGTACGCTATAAATACATCGAAAACCATGATGATTTTCAAAAACGAATTACCTTTGCAGAAGAACATACCGGGAACACAATGGCACAAAGCATGGGAAATATTATTCATATATTTCAGCTTATTTTAGCATTTGCAGCGGCATCCATCGCACTTTGGGAGGTTAGCCCAATTATCGTTATTGTGCTGTATATAACAAGTTTACCAGCAGCGGTTTTGGCGTATTTCCAACAAGACGAAACATTCCACAGCCGCGCAAAGTGGATGGAAGAAGGTAATCTTGCTATAACTTATTTTAATATGATTGCCGGTGCAGGTTATTTAATAAACGGTCAACAAGAAATACGGCACGGAGGTCTTTTTGAGTACTTAAAAATGCGTTGGCGCGCAATAATAAACGACTATCTTGAAAAAAAGAAGAAATTGACCGTAAAGCATGTAAAATACAACATAGCTGCGGATTTTTTAAGAAGTGCGGTTTATATTGGAATATTACTGATTGCGGCATATAAAATTTACCAAAATCCAACTATCGGACTGGGCGTTTTTGCATTAGTTTATTCATTGTCTGGACAATTGCAAACAGTCACAGCCAACACTTTTGTTGGAATAATGACCCTTGCACAGGATATTCCATATATGAAAGAATTTTTTTACCTTGATGAATTAGAGAATGAAATAAAAAGTGACAATGTTTCTGTTAAAAGCGGTGATATCGTTTTTGAAAATGTAGATTTTGCTTATCCTAATTCAAACAAAGATGTTCTTAAAAGCATAAACCTAAGCATAAAAAACGGCGAAAAAATTGCCATAGTTGGAGAAAACGGCAGCGGTAAATCGACTTTAATTAATTTACTTTGCGGAATGCACGAACCCAAAAACGGAAGCTGCTTTATAGGCGGAGTGGATGTATCTAAGCATCCCGTGGCAACAAGGGAAGCGGTTTCAGTAATTTTCAAAGATTTTGCACATTATGAAGCCAGTTTGCGAGACAATATAATTGTTTCTGATAAAAACCGCATTGTTTTAGATGATGAAATTATGGGGTTGCTTAAAAAAATTAATATAAACGATGTGGTTGATGAACAGGCAAACGGTCTTGACGAACAGGTTGGAACGTTTTCAGACAAAGCAAATAATTTATCGGGCGGTCAATGGCAAAAAATCTCAATAGCCCGTGCCGCATACAGGCAAAAAGCTAAAATTATGATACTTGACGAACCCACATCCGCCCTAGACCCCATTGCCGAGGCGCAGCTTTATAAAAACTTTGCATCGCTGACAGGAGATAAGACTACTATTTTAATTTCGCACAGGCTAGGTATAACCGCAATTGTTGACCGCATTTTAGTATTAAAAGACGGTAGGCTTATAGAAGACGGTACGCACAAGGAACTCATGGATAATAACGGAGTTTATGCCAAGATGTACAAAGCCCAAGCGCAATGGTATGTATCGTAGTTACCTAATCGCTAAGAAATAATAATTACAAGAAATTCCAATGCTTTCGGTTTTGCGGTATTTAAAAAATATTTTAAAATGCTTTTTCGACGCTCATTATGAATTAAAACAGGGATGTTGCGGTATTTTTTACCAAACATCCCTGTTTTAAAAATTTATAATAATGCTATTATGTAAATGATTTCGATATTTACGTTAATCTACATTCTAAATAAAGAAACTTTATTCGACATTTATAATAAATTTATATGAATTCTCCGTAGAATTATTACTTGTTCACAACAATTACCTTAACTCCGGTTTCTTCGATTTTATTTAACTCATCTTCAACACTTTCCCAATCTGTAATGAGAGTATCAAATTTATTTGCGTCGCAAACCTTAATAAAAGCCTTAAAGCCGATTTTTTGATTAGGCATCATAAGAATTTTTTTACGTGAATTTTCTATTACAGCTCTTTGGAACGTCGCTGTTTCATCTGTTCCGTTTGAAAATCCAAAAGCCGCGTCATATCCCGCTCCGGTCATAAAGCAAATATCAAAATGCATGTTTTTTACAAAAGCAGACGCAAAGCTATCAACAAGTGATGTTGTTGAGTGCATTCGCATTTTTCCGCCAACAATATAAACAGTTACATTATCCCAAAATTTTAACTCCTCAGCTAAGGTAACAGAATTTACCACAAGGGTGTATCTTATATCTTTCGGTAAATATTTAAGCATAATGAAACCTACCGAACCGCTTGTTAAATACACAATGTCGTTTTCGTTTACAAACTCTGCTCCTTTTTTTGCAATAGCCGCATAGTTATCAAAAACCTCCATATTTTTAATATCCCTAAATCTTGGCGGACATAATCCAACCTGTTGAATTGGAATTGCCCCACCATGTGTTCTTTTTAAAAGCCCCTGCTCTTCAAGCAACCTTAAATCACGACGCGCGGAATCAACAGAGACATCAAATTTTTCTTGTATTTCTCCAATTGAAATCCGACCGTTTTCTTTTATTATTTGCAAAATTGCCTGATGCCTTTCTTCAATAAACATAATTTACACCACCATAATAATATTTTAAGCATTTGCGTGTCGACCCGCATTCAATATCATTAACACTTTATCACGATTATTAACGTTTGTAAAGTATTTTGCGGATTAATTATGATATCCATTGATTTTCATTAACAAAGCCGAAATATCGTTAATCTGCATAAAAAATACTATATATAATCGAAAATCTATACTAAAAACATGTTAACGGAAAAATTAGTGTCTTTTTTACATTTCAGGTTAAAAAACCTGCAATCCGCGCAAAAGTAATAAAATATTAACTTGTTATGCTATACTTTTGCCGAGGTGATGATAAATGAAAAATAAAAAAATAAAAAAGGAAAAACCAACCCACTCCCTTTTCAACAACATAGTATTTATGTTTGCGCTGCAATGGCAGCACAGTAAAATGTTATTTGCATTTTTACTTCTTTTAATACCATTATCGCTTGGTATATCGTTTAGTAATATTTATCTGCCTTCGTTAGTGGTATCTGAGATAATAAATAATTCAACAACAGAGCGTATCATAATATCGGTGGGTATTTTCGGATTAATCATTGTTGTAATCAATATTATTAAGCGGATTATTGATACTTATATGTACGCAGCTACATCAAAATTTAATTTTTCTGTACGGTTTTTAACACAGCAAAAAGCGTTATTTACTGGTTATGAAAACACCGAATCGTCAAAATATAAAATGCTAATGGAGCGTGCAAGCAATATGCTATGGATGAGCGGCAGCGATTCGCCTCTTACGGCAATGCCTCGGAATGTTTCCCGGTTATTGATAAATGTATTCGGTTATTTTCTGTTTGGAACGATAATTTCTTTTGCGAGTCCATGGATTGCGGTTCTTCTTACGGTGACAGCGTTAATTAATTATTTTATTATTAAAGCGATTCAAAATTATCAACACAGACATCGAAACGATACATCATTGCTTGATAGAAAAATGTGGTATCTTGCCAATAATAGCGGTACATTCGACAGTGCCAAAGATGTCCGTCTATACGGAATGAACGAATGGTTTATAAATATGTATAAAGCTCTGACAAAAGAACGCCTTGCATGGGACAGAAAATTTGCTAAAAAATATTATATTTCTAATATTATTGACGCCTTACTTATTCTGCTGCGCGACGGTTTTGCATATATGATTTTGATTTATATGGTTATAAACGGCAGTATGCAAGTTGATGAATTTATTTTATGTTTTGGAGCTGTTGGAAGTTTCGCAGGTTTAATCGGAGAAATTTTCAACGGATTTATAGGAATAAACAGCGCATCGCTTAATGTATGCGATTTAAGAGATTTTTTGGATTATCCTGAAAAGAACAATAAAAATAAAGGCTGTAAATCACAAGATTTAAAAAAGCCATGTGAAATAATACTCCAAAACGTATCGTACAGATATGAAGGAAGTAAGGAAGACACTTTATCGGATATATCACTAGAAATAAAACCGAGTGAAAAAATTGCGATAGTGGGTTTAAACGGAGCAGGAAAAACAACGCTGATAAAGAATATATGCGGGTTATATACTCCTAAAGGGGGAAATATCTTAGTAAACGGGCATGATATAAAAGAATATAATATTTATGATTATTATGCGATGTTTTCCGTAGTTTTTCAAGATTTTCATTTTTTGCCCTGTTTCGATAGCTAATACTGTTTCAAGTAAAACTAATGAAAACACCGATAGAGAAAAAGTAACTGAATGTATCAAGCTTTCGGGATTAGAAAATAAAATCAGCAGTCTTGATAAAGGCATTGACAGTATGCTTGATAAACAGTTGAACGAAAACGGCATTGATTTATCAGGCGGCGAAAAACAAAAATTATTGCTTGCAAGAGCACTATATAAAAACGCGCCAATTCTGATTTTAGACGAGCCTACATCCGCGCTTGACCCCATTGCCGAAAGTGAATTGTATAAAAGATATAACGAGCTGACAAAAAATAAAACGTCAATTTTTATATCACATAGGCTTTCAAGTACGCGTTTTTGCGACAGGATAATATATTTAGAGGACGGCAGAATTATTGAAACCGGAACGCATGATGAATTAATGAAACAAAACGGTAAATACGCTTATTTGTTTGATATTCAAAGTCATTATTACAAAGAAAATATTAACGAGAAAAGAGAGGAGGCATAAAAAATGAAAAAAATAAAATATAATCTTGCTATGATAAAACGGGGATTGGCGACATTAATGAAAATGGATAAAGGTTTTGTATTATTATATATAGCAATAGAAGCTATATCGCCGTTCACTCCATATGTAAATATTTACATGGCGGCAAGAATTATTAATGAGCTTGCAAGAAATCAAAATATAAATACATTGGTTTTGTATGTACTTATAACCATTATTGCAAATATGGTTTTATCGCTTGTTTTAAGTGGGCTTAATCATCTTAAAAATTATCACGAAAATCAATTTTATAAAGGCAGAAGTATGCTTTTGTCCGAAAAAAATATGGCGATGGATTATGAGAACATTGAAAACAGAGACGTACATTTATTGTTTGAACGGATAAAAATTGAAACACAGACAGGATATAATGCATTTCACCTATACACACGTGTTGGACATTTTGTCAGAGAAACTATAAATATAATTTTAGCGGTTACATTAACTTTTAGTTTATTCGTTAATCCCAACATATCAATCTCATCAAAATTTATTATTTTTATGATGATTTTTCTTGTTATTTTTGCTAACTATTTTTCCACGAAAAAAGTAAATAAAATATATTCAAATATGTATGGTAGTTTTGCGCCAACCAATGGATTGTTTAACTTTTACGATAATTATTGTAAAGACTATAATGCGGGAAAAGATATACGTTTATATTCAATGGAGGAATTTGTTGCTTATGAGCAGAACCATCTTTATAAAATTTCTAATAACATCAGCATTTCGGCTGCAAAAAAAGTTTTGAAATACAATCTATTTAATAGTATTTCAGAAGACGCACTTAAAATAGCAACATATATATTTGTAATTCTTGCCTGTATTGGCGGAAGCGTGTCATTAGGAGATATATCAAAATATGTAAGTTGTATAATAATGGTTATAGGGTCATTCACCGGGATAATATCCTCTGCGCAAATGCTTGTGGAAAATAACAAATATCTCGAAAGATACTTTAAATTCCTTGATATTCCGTCTAAAATGCACAAAGGCACACTCACAACCGAAAAGCGCGCCGATAACGAGTACGATTTGGAATTCCATAATGTATCCTTCAAATATCCCGGCACAGATACATACGCACTTAAAAATATAAATCTAAAATTTAATATCGGTCAGCGTATGGCGGTTGTCGGCATGAATGGAAGCGGTAAAACAACCATGATAAAGCTCCTTTGCCGCTTATATGACCCCACCGAGGGCGAAATAACGTTAAATGGAATAGATATCAGAAAATATGAGTATGAAGAATATTTAAATATCTTTTCGGTAGTTTTTCAAGATTTTAAGTTATTTTCTTTTCCTCTTGGTCAAAATGTAGCCGCTTCTATTGAATATGACAGAGAATGGGCAGAAAAATGTTTGGATATGGCAGGGTTTAAAAACAGATTTAAACAATTGCCTAAAGGTATAGATACTCCTTTATTTAAAGATTTCGATAACGACGGAGTGGAAATATCAGGCGGTGAGGCGCAAAAGATAGCGTTAGCCAGAGCATTATATAAAAATGCACCGTATATAGTTCTTGATGAGCCGACCGCCGCACTCGACCCAATTGCAGAATTCGAGATTTATACAAAGTTTAACGAAATTGTCGGCGACAAAACTGCAATATACATCTCCCACCGCTTATCCTCCTGTCGTTTTTGCGATGATATAGCTGTATTCCACGAAGGGGAATTAATTCAACGCGGCAGTCACGAATCGCTTATTGCAAATAAGGAGGGTAAATATTATGAGCTGTGGAATGCTCAGGCGCAATATTATGCGGAAAATATATCATAATTTTAAAATTTATATAATACACGGAGGTAAAAATAATATGCAAAAAGGTAAAATTATTTTAATAAACGGAGTATCAAGTTCGGGGAAAACCACACTATCAAAAATATTACAAGCAAGGCTTCCTGACCAATACTTCCTGCTTCCCGGTGATATACTTAATGAAATCTCGCTGCCAAAGAACAGCCGCAGTTATCACGGTCGTTTCATAAATTTTTTAATGCTTCTTTTAGGTCTAAATTATTACAAGGTTTGCCGTTTGCACCTTCCTGAAAGGCAAGTATTGGTTAAACTCTGTGTCAATTTTCCCTATTTGAAGCAATTGGGTTCACAAAAATCAGTGACAAAACCTCTTGTTTTACGAAAAATGAAGTTTATGAAACGACCGTGGCTGAACCTACAGCACTGACGAGTAAAAATATTTCGCACAAAAAAACTCCCCAAATAAGGGAAAAAGGAGTAAAATTTAAGTAGGAACAAAAAAACTTACTCTTAATAACCCAAATTTAAGGAGGTGCTACTAATGAAAAGATTACAAGTAAGCCGGAAAGAAAAAAGAGAAGCATTAGAAAATTTTAATATGTGCTGTGAATTATTCAAAATCATACAACACTTTTTTCCTGATTTAATTCCTCTATTAAAACAGGTAAGCGATACCCGCCATCAAAGCTACATTAAAT
The DNA here is from genome assembly GCA_023690525.1 of Holotrichia oblita. Taxonomy (NCBI): domain Eukaryota; kingdom Metazoa; phylum Arthropoda; class Insecta; order Coleoptera; family Scarabaeidae; genus Holotrichia; species Holotrichia oblita. The sequence continues at coordinate 36,303 of JALQSN010000158.1, read as the reverse complement.
ATAAAAGTCATGTCATTTTATTTGTTCGGATATTGGCGGTTGTTTTCCATATAGGAAGTATGCGTAAAATAACAGGAGAGTTTAATGATAAAAACTGTATAAAAAATATTTCGAAAATACTAAACATAGATGACTTAGAAGAATTGCCGCATTGGAATACAATAAACGACTATCTTGAAAAATTTAATGAAACAGAGCTTGAAACAATAATCCAAAAGCTTGTTTACCGCTTGATTCGTATAAAATCCTTTAACGACAGTCGTATTAGGAATAAATACTGGCAGATTCTTGTGGATGGAACAGGGTTATACAATTTTGGTCGTTTAGATGAGCCGCATTGTCCGCATTGCTTAAAAAAGGAACATAAAGATAAACAAGGCAATATTTTATGGACAGAATATTATCATTATGTATTAGAGGCAAAGTTGGTTATTAACGGAAATATTGTCATAAGCATAGCAACTGAGTTTGTGGAAAACGAAAAACCGGACGTATCTAAGCAGGATTGTGAAAGGAATGCTTTTTATCGAATGGCTGAAAAGCTGAAAAAAGTTTTCCTCATCTTCCCATCTGTCTGAGCATGGACAGCTTATATGCTTGCAACCCTGTTTTTGATATATGCAAGAAAAATAATTGGCACTACATAATTCGATTCAAAGATGGCAGTATACCTTCCGTTGCCGAAGAATTCCATACCTTAAAAACAATGGAGCCCGATCAAACCTTTATAAAAACAGAATCTGATATTACGAAAACATATAGATACGTTACAGAATATACCATATCAATCCCATAATTTGAATTTAGTTGAATATACCCAGAGCAATTTACCGTACCCATTTGTGTTTCTAACCGATTTACCAATTTCCAAACGCAATTATGAACAATTGGTGGAAGATGGCAGGCGGCGGTGGAAAATAAAGAACCAAGGGTTTAATATCCAAAAAAAACACGGTTATGAGTTAGAGCATTTATTCAGTGAAAACTATAATGCAATGAAGAATCATTATTTATTAATTCAAATCGGTCATATGATTGCTCAATTCATTGTTAATGCGCTTGATATTTGGAAGCTTATTAAAATGCCGCTTAATGAAATTTTTCAAAATATAAAGCAATCATTTAAAACTAATTGTTTAACGGAGAATGATATTTTATTGATTAACCAACGGAAACAATATCGGTTTCCTTAGTTTCATTATAACATGAAAAGAAGGTGATGAAACAATAGGTATTAAATTTTATACGTACCAAAAATGTAATGAATTATACAAGCAGGGATTTTTTGTGCTTTTTTGCGCTCATCCATTTTTATTTTATTATATGGTTTACTGTTTATGGAAACTTCAATTAAATTTTTTATAATATCTCCACATTGAGAATTTTACTCGTCACTGCTGGGTGAACCTCAGGATAAACGAGTAAGATTACAAAAATATTAAATCTAAGGAAAGGTAACAAGAAACAAAACAGAACCCTCAAAAAATGTTATACTAAAGGTAGACGAATAGAATGGGGGTGAAGAGCATGGCAAGAAAGGCGAAAAAGCTAGAAGAATTGTCAAGAATAGTAGATGTGATAGATGTAGATGATTATGAAAAATGGATGTAGTGGTACTAAAAGAACTGGCAGAGGAACTATCGGAAATAAGTGACCCAAGAGATGAAGCATATGTAAGAACATAAATTGGTAGATATAATAATGATTACATTATTTGCAGTATTAGCAAATGCAAATGAATGGGTAGAGATAGAAATATTCGGAAAGAAGAAGAGGAAATGGCTGCAAACATTTTGGAGTTACCATATGGAATACCTGTAGATGATACGTTTAGAGCAGTAATATCAAAAATAAACATAAATTACGTGTATGGAATTATAATAAGGTTTTTAATGAAAGCATTAGATGCTGTAGTAAACGAATTGAAAAACGATGATGAAAAAATAGAAAGAGAAATAATATCTTGTGACGGGAAGATAAGTAATTCATCAAAAAGAAATGAAACGGATAAGCCGGTGTAAAAGCCTTAAATACATTAAATGCATACTCATCGGACAAAGGAATATGTATAGGACAGGAATTTATAGAAGATAAAACAAATGAAATACCAGCACTGCCAAGATTGTTGAGAGTTCTTGATTTAAAAATACCATTGTAACATGGGATGCTTTAAATACGCAAAACAGTTCGTGTAGTGATAGAAAAAAAAGGTGATTATGTAGGTGCATTAAAAGGTAATCATGGAAATCTCTATGCAGATGTACGAGATTATTTTGATGAAAGCACGAAAAAAGAAATACGTGAAAAGATAAAGAAAAGAAAAGAAAAAAGTACAAGAAACAAGTAGATAAAGAACATAGTGCGGTGGTGACACGAGTATTACCTAGAGACAGAAATAGACTGGTTGTATGAAAAAGACAGGTGGTCAGGGTTAAAAGCTATTGGCTTGGAAAGAAAAAAAATAGAAAAGCATGGAAAAGAAACAGAGCCAATATATGAAGAAAGATATTATATCAGCAGTATTAAAAGTATTGATGAATTTGCTCGGTCGGTAAGAGGTCATTGGGGAGTGGAGAATGGCCTGCACTGGCATTTGGATTATACATTTAAAGATGATAAAAATACGACACAGAAAGGTAACGGAGCTGAGGGGTTACAGATATTTAAGAAAATCGCATTAGCACTATTGAAGATTGCACAAGCAGTATACCCTAAAAGGACAAGTCTAAAAATAATAAGATATAGATTAAGTTTGGATTATGAGAATGAAATTAAGAGAATTTTTACGGCACTTGATTTGGAAAGTGTAAAGAAGTCGCTACTTCAAACTTCTTGATTGACATTATTTTACATATTACTCCATTCTTATACAAGGGCACTTTCCGGCCTTTTGTTAGTTTATCCTGGGTGAACCTACAGGGTTGAGGAGTAAAATTTTATAAATATCCATTTTTACTGGATTTACGCTATAAATCATCAAGAAAAATATTTAAAAAACATAGAAAACTTTCTTGATGACTTTTTATAGAAATCCCGGAATTACGCTGTTTTATTGTTTTTATACTCCTCACTCCTGGTGAACCTCAGGATAAACTAACAAAAGGCCGGAAAGTGCCCTTGTATAAGAATGGAGTAATATGTAAAATAATGTCAATCAAGAAGTTTGAAGTAGCGACTTCTTTACACTTTCCAAATCAAGTGCCGTAAAAATTCTCTTAATTTCATTCTCATAATCCAAACTTAATCTGTATCTTATTATTTTTAGACTTGTCCTTTTAGGGTATACTGCTTGTGCAATCTTCAATAGTGCTAATGCGATTTTCTTAAATATCTGTAACCCCTCAGCTCCGTTACCTTTCTGTGTCGTATTTTTATCATCTTTAAATGTATAATCCAAATGCCAGTGCAGGCCATTCTCCACTCCCCAATGACCTCTTACCGACCGAGCAAATTCATCAATACTTTTAATACTGCTGATATAATATCTTTCTTCATATATTGGCTCTGTTTCTTTTCCATGCTTTTCTATTTTTTTTCTTTCCAAGCCAATAGCTTTTAACCCTGACCACCTGTCTTTTTCATACAACCAGTCTATTTCTGTCTCTAGGTAATACTCTCGTGTCACCACCGCACTATGTTCTTTATCTACTTGTTTCTTGTACTTTTTTTCTTTTCTTTCTTTATCTTTTTCACGTATTTCTTTTCTCGTGCTTTCATCAAAATAATCTCGTACATCTGCATAGAGATTTCCATGATTACCTTTTAATGCACCTACATAATCACCTTTTTTTTCTATCACTACACGAACTGTTTCCTTTTGTGTATTTAAGGCATCCCATGTTACAATGGTATTCTTTAAATCAAGAACTCTCAACAATCTTGGCAGTGCTGGTATTTCATTTGTTTTATCTTCTATAAATTCCTGTCCTATACATATTCCTTTGTCCGATGAGTATGCATTTAATGTATTTAAGGCTTTTACACCGGGTTTATCCGTTTCATTTCTTTTTGATGAATTACTTATCTTCCCGTCACAAGATATTATTTCTCTTTTCTATTTTTTCATCATCGTTTTTCAATTCGTTTACTACAGCATCTAATGCTTTCATTAAAAACCTTATTATAATTCCATACACGTAATTTATGTTTATTTTTGATATTACTGCTCTAAACGTATCATCTACGGGTATTCCATATGGTAACTCCAAAAATGTTTGCAGCCATTTCCTTTCTTCTTTCCGAATATTTCTATCTCTACCCATTCATTTGCATTTGCTAATACTGCAAATAATGTAATCATTATTATATCTACCAATTTATGTCTTACATATGCTTCATCTCTTGGGTCACTTATTTCCGATAGTTCCTCTGCCAGTTCTTTTAGTACCACTACATCCATTTTCTCATAATCATCTACATCTATCACATCTACTATTCTTGCCAATTCTTCTAGCTTTTTCGCCTTTCTTGCCATGCTCTTCACCCCCATTCTATTCGTCTACCTTTAGTATAACATTTTTTGAGGGTTCTGTTTTGTTTCTTGTTTCCTTTCCTTAGATTTAATACTTTTGTAATCTTACTCGTTTATCCTAGGTGAACCTAGGGTGCAACAAATAAAAATTGAGCTTATTATCAGGAAAAATTTGACAAAAAGTAAAAAATGGTTTAAAAAGAAACCATCCAAAAAACAGGAGGGTTTCTTATATGAGAAAAAAAATATAGAAGAAATAAAACAAAAAATGAAAAACGAATATGCAAAAAAAGTGGATGAATATTTTTCACAGTATGATGAATTAGTAACAAGCGGGAAAGTCGATATAAACAGTATAGAAACACTGCTGGGTGAAGGGATAACATCAGCAAAAGATGTTTTAATTAACGCGACAGAAGAAATGATAAAGCCGGAACTAGATAACGGAGCAAGCCCAGACAGTAAAAAAAAACATGTCCCACCTGTGGAAAGTCAATGAGTCTTTGGGATAAAACCCGCAGAATAACAATAACAACAATGTATGGCCAACAACATTTGAGCGCCCCTATTGGTATTGCCGTAAATGTAAATATGGAGAGTGCCCTGACGATTCCGATTACGGGATTGACAGCCTGGATCATAGAATGACACGGACAGTAAAATTGAGGCGGTTTACTTTGCACAAAATCAACTGTCATTCGACCGTGCAGCGGAAGTGATAAATCGAGTGTATAAAATAGCAATAAACCGGGAAACCATCCGGGAGATAGCAGAAGGCACCGGCACAAAGGTTTTTAAAAAAGATGAGGTGAAGGCTGAGCAACTACTGGCAAACATTCAAAATATTGAAGCAGATGAAAAAACCGCAGGTGCCGTATATGTCATGCCGGATGGTGCCGCAGTAAACACCCGTATAGAAGACGAAAACGGTTCCACTTGGCGTGAAAACAAAACGGTCATTGCTTTTTCAAGCAAAGACATAATAAAACGGAAAGATGAAGGTAATATTATTGTTCGCAAAGAAATCGCCCCGTTAATAGGCACGAGCGAGGAACTGAAAAAATTCGCATTGAGCGTCGCTGTGAATGCCGGATACGGACGGTATAATGAAACAGTCGTTATTGGCGACGGCGCTTCATGGATACGGAATATGGCGGCGGAAATCTTTCCGGATGCGGTTCAAATACTTGATTTGTACCATCTTAAAGAAAACATATATAAATTTGCGAAATACATACTAAATGATAATGCACAGATGGTTAAATGGGCAGAAACCGTCATAAGTAAAATTGAGGACTATTACGCTGTTGATGAGGCGCTTGCTATGATTCCGGACATAGAAAACCTACCTGATAACATCCCGAACTTAAGAGTCTATATCGAAAACAACCGCACAAAAATAAACTACCCTTTATATCGTTCAAAGGCTACTTTGTAGGTAGCGGCGCTATTGAAAGCATACAAAAAACTATTGTACATCAACGCCTTAAACGCGCTGGCATGCGGTGGAGTGTTGATGGCGCTCAAGCGTTGCTTATTTTACGTGCCAAAGACGAGAGTGGGAGATGGTAGATGTTGAAAATGAAGTGGCTTAACTATTATTTTTCACACTTGATACATGCCTGCCTTTATTATAATACGACTTTGCGGCGGTGTATAGATTCAATAAATAATTGTTGCACCCAACAATAATCATACTATACGAATTTTTACGGATATGCTATATTATTAACGTGAAAATATGGTTTTAGGGGTATGTTGTGAGCTTGAGGTGTTGCGTCAAACTATGTTATTTTCCGGAGTGATGTTGAGTGAAAAAAAGTTTAATATAACGGGATTGTGTATTAAAGAAAAGCACTATATGGTTGATGTTTCGGAAAAAATTAATAGGATTATCGAAATGGTTGAACATGGAGATTATTTTACTATTAATAAACCCAGGCAATTTGGAAAGACTACTATTCTAAATTTACTTTGCAATGCATTGCAAAAAAATTATATTGTAATAAAAATAAGCTTTGAAGGCGTTGGAGACGATATGTTTAATAATGAAGAATCGTTCTGTAATGCCTTATTTGAGATATTTATAAAAGCGTTATCTATAAGAGAACCTCAATATGCGGATTTGATGACATCTTTTGATGGTGTAAAGACATTTATAGAATTCTCCAACATAATAAGTAAGTTTATAAAGAATTGTGATAGGCCTGTTGTTTTAATAATTGATGAAGTGGATAAAAGTTCAAATAGCCGTGTGTTTTTGCAATTTCTCGGTTTATTAAGGAATAAATATTTAGCTGCGGCGGAAGGCAGGGACATTTCATTTCAAAGTGTTATTTTAGCGGGTGTGCATGATGTCAGAACATTAAAACTTGCTATACGCGATGATAACGACACAAAATTTAACAGTCCTTGGAATATTTCAGCAAAATTTGATGTTGATATGAGTTTCAACCCAAAAGAAATAGAGAGTATGCTGATTGAATATAAAGAGGATACCGGCAGCAATCTGAATACAAGTAAATTGTCAGAGTTGATTTATATGTTTACAAGCGGATATCCGTACTTGATTAGCGATATTTGTAAAATTATTGATGAAAAATTAAACGCTGCTTGGATGGATGAAAGTATATACACCGCTGTAAAAATGATGTTGAACGAAAAAAATACATTATTTGAAGATGTAATCAAAAATATTGAAAATAATAAGGAAATAAAGGCTGTTGTGTACGAATTGCTCATCTTGGGACAGAGCATAAATTATAATCCATACGCTTATGAAAGCGGCATAATGTATGGTATTTTTAAGGAAAAAGAAAATAAGCTGGTTATCCATAACATGATTTTTGAAGAGCTGATATACAATTTTATGATGGAGCAGGAAAATATTCGTAAAATGCAAGTACCTATTTCAAGTATGGAGAAAAGTAATTTTATTTTTGATGGACAGTTAAATCTTTCTGGAGTTCTCCTTAGATTTCAAGAGTTTATGTCTCAAGAATACAGAAAAGAAGATGAGCATTTTTACGAAGCGCAAGGAAGACTTATTTTCCTTGCATATCTCAAACCTATATTGAATGGTAAGGGGTTTTACTTTGTTGAACCGGAAACCAGAGAAAATAAAAGACTTGACATAGTTATTATTGTTGGAAAGAATAAGTATGTTGTCGAACTTAAAATATGGAGTGGACAAAAATATGAAGAAAAAGGTTTACAGCAATTATCAGAATATTTAAAAATACAAGGGTTGATAGAAGGCTATTTACTTATATTCAATTTTAATAAAAAGAAGCGGAAAATCGCAGAGTGGGTAGAAGTGAATGAAAAAAGAATATTTGAAGTAATTATTTAACCTGTGTTGCCAGGAAGTTCCCGTAATATTGGAAACAATATTTGAGGATATTATTTAATAAGAAAGGACGGTATCTTAAACGGATTCCGTCCTTTCCCAATTTGAGTGTAATCTGCCGAATTTTTCATGTAACCGGCTTTATCATGCAGGTTATGACTAAACGAATGAATTAAACAATAACCCTTTTCCTGTAACGGAGCTTTCATTAAATTCTTTTGGTTCGTTATTAGAATCTGTAAACTTAAGCGGGTCAGCTTGAACATTACGTGCAATTCTGCTGATTTTATCTGTAAAAGATTCCGAAGAACTCTGAGAATTAACAAGCGCTTTTTCAAGTTCGTTTGTTTCGATAGAAGAGCGGAGGGTGTTTTGGTCTGTTTTTAATCCTTCACTGCCGTAGGAAATGCCGCTTTTTTCAAGCTCGCCGGAATAAGTGTTAAATGCGGATTTAAGCTGGCTTGTAAGCTTATTTGAATTTAAATCCTCTTTTGCGGATTTTAGAAAATCGTTAAAGCCGTTTACAAATTCCGAAACTTGTTCTTCTATTTTATTTGTATCCTTTGAAAGATTAATGGTTACACTACCGATTGATTTAAGCTCTGCGCTTATACCGTTACCTATATAAACCTCGTTAGAACTTGAGTTTTTATAATCGCCGTTATTTACGGAATACTTGGCATCTCGGGCTTCTTTTGAAGCGTTGTTTACACCGAGTTTATCGACAAAGCTACCGCCTTCGGTGTCCTCGATGGTAAAAGCGTTTTCGCTTCCTGTATTTTTTGACTCAACAACAAGCGAACTATTCCTCGAATCTTTGTTATAAGACACCTGTGCGTTAACACCGATATCCCTTCTATTTATGGAATCAGCCGTTTTTTGTAGTACAGAACGGTTTGTGTCGTTATCTGAAACGTTTATATTAAAATTATAATCGCCGCGTTCCGTTTTAATCTTAAAGCGGTTGCTTCCTTTTTCAAAATCCATGTTTTCCGAATTAAGCTCTTTGCCTGTGTTTTGCTGAGCTTCGGCTGTTTGAGCTACATTTACTTCAGTTGTTTCTTCTGACACTGAAAAGCTGTTAACGTTAGAAACAGTTAAAACATCGTTATTATCAAGCGATGCTGCTAATTGCTCAAATATTGGCGGAAAACGGGACGTTATACTGTCTGCGGCTTTTTTTAGCGCTCCTGAAACGGCTTTTACCGCGTCAATCTTGGGATTACTTTCGATAGCTGCATTAACGTTGCTTTGCTTGGTAAAATCCTGCTCCGAATCGGAAATGTGACGCAGCTTATACTTAGTTTCGTATTTATCTATGCTGGATAAATTATTAACAGAATTTATTCCGGTTCCGTTAGAATTAACACTTGTAACGCCTGTTACAGACGCTGTATTAGGTACAGAATTAATATTTATGGAAGACATATAATCACCTCAGTTCACACAATCTTCACAATATCTTTATATTATTAATTTATCATATGAATGATAGAAAGTAAATATCTTACAAGCATATTATGATAAATATTTACTTTTGTTTTACTAAAATAATTTTTTATAATAAAATATGTTTATTATGTTTTTGAAAGGGTGTGATAATATGCGGCATACAGATTATGCCGGAGCGGATAACCTTACGTAAATTAATTATTAATTAAAATACGGGAGGTTATTATGTTAAAAATAAACGGAGAATTAAAATCCGCATACACGGAAGAATCAGAACTTATAAATTTTATAGGCAATTCTGTTTTAGTATGTGGAGTTGTATATAAGGTTCGTATAATGAGCGGTTTTTCTTTTGTAATATTAAAAATGAAAGGAAGACTTGTCCAATGTGTACATTCGGAAGAATATTCATCTTTTCCGGTTTCGGAATTAAAGGAAAATATGGGTGTTGCTATAAAAGGGGAGGTGGTATCGGACGAACGCAGCCGCAGCGGATTTGAAATAAGAATAATAAGCTATGAATTATTATCAACACCTGTCGCAGAAACACCTGTTGTAATAAGCGGCAAAAAGGTTGACGCAACGCTTGAAACATTGCTTAACTTAAGACCGGTAACCTTAAGGAATATTAAAGAAAGCGCCGTATTTAAAATTCAAGAAGGGATATTAAGGGGATTTCGGGATTTTTTATACCGCAACCGTTTTACAGAGGTGCATACGCCGAAAATTGTATTTTCGGGAGCGGAAGGCGGAGCGAATGTTTTTAAGCTGGATTATTTTGGCAGACAAGCGTTCCTTGCGCAAAGCCCTCAATTTTATAAGCAAGCGCTTGTTGGAGTTTATGAACGCGTTTTTGAGATTGCGCCGGTTTACCGCGCGGAAAAACACAATACATCAAGGCATATTAACGAATATATAAGCGTTGACTTTGAAATGGGATTTATTGAAAGCTTTTATGAAATAATGAATATGGAAACGAAGATGATTATTGAAACGCTTGAGTTTTTGCAAGAAAATTATGTGAACGAGCTTGAATTATTAAAGGTAATAATACCCAAAATTAATGAGATTCCGTCACTTAAGTTTATTGAGGCAAAAGAGCTTGTTTCAAAAACATATAAGCGTGAAATTACGGATTTTGACGATTTTGAGCCGGAGGAAGAAAAGCTTATTTGTGAAATTATAAAGAAACGAGAAAACAGCGATTTTGTTTTTATAACGCATTATAAATCCTCAAAACGCCCGTTTTACGCAAAGGATAATGATAAAGACCCGAATCTTACGAACAGCTTTGACCTTTTATTCAGAGGTTGTGAGATAACAACCGGAGGGCAGCGTATAAACGGCTACAATGAACAAGTAAAAAAAATGAAGTCGCGTGGTATGACGGTTGAATTGTTTGAATCTTATTTAATGGCGCATAAGTACGGCTTACCGCCGCATGGAGGGTTAGGGCTTGGGTTAGAGCGTTTTACCGCTAATCTTTTGGGTTTCAGCAATGTGAGATATGCCGCAATGTTTCCGAGGGATATTAATCGGCTTGAGCCGTAAAATTTTATATTAATTTAAAAAAGCGTGTGTTTTTCTATAAAAACACGCGCTTTTTTTACGGGTAAGAAGATTATTAATATTAATAATATATAAGCTTTGATTTTTGTATTTATCTTTATAGAGCATTATGTATACGCAAGATTAATAAAATTTATTCTCTATATTTTTCAAAAAAAGCATTAACCTCATTCATGAAAGCGGAGTCTAATTCATTTGCGAGGTTCTTATCTAAACCGGCATAAAAATCGGCATTTATTTCATCAGGTATGTTCCCGTCGTAACTATCGTATATTGCCTTGTATTCTTCGTTTATAACTTTGCTGTATGCCAACTGTGCCTGCGACATAAACAAATTGTTATGACCGTTTTGATTTTCTGTATCACAGGTTTTATATACGACATTAGGATTTTTGATATTATTCTTATGTGCGATAATTCCCGCTCCGTCATACCGTATTACCGTATCCTCAGCGCCGTGGATAACCATGACCGGAACACCGCTTAAATTTATACCGTTAATTGCTGATACTCCCGCTGTACTGCCGAAAAGCATCCTTTGATACAGCCATTGATACGGGTATGTTATTGTTGCAAACCATCCCATCATATCTTGCGCTTGTTCGTAAAGCAATTCCATCGGAGTAGCATAGCCCGCGATACTTACGACGGTGTTTATATCATGGTCATAATTAAGCACGGCAGTTACGGCATAGCCGCCCCAACTATGCCCATAAAGCATTATAGGGAGATTCCAATTTTGGCTTTCAATGTAATTAAGCGCAGCATCAAGGTCGAGCACCGACTGCGGAAGTCCTTTTGTGCTTTTACCCTCGCTGTTATAACTTCCAGTACAGTCATATGAAAATACGCGCCAACCGTTGTCGACGAAAAACATCGTTTCCGTAAAATAGCTTTCAGCGCCGCCGCCTAATCCGTGTGCAATCACTATCAAGCCCTTAGTTGAATCCTCACCGTATATGTAACCGGTTAATTTGTTGCTGCCGGACATAAAATTGACTTGTGTTCTGTTATACTCCGGAAAATCCTTATAACGAAAATCAGCGGTAAATTTCGGCGGTTCTGCTCTTGTAAAGTTACTGTCATATACAGTTTTTGTAATAATCATAGATACTATTGAAAATATCAAGAAAAATGCACAAACACTGATTAAAATAATTTTACCTTTTTTGCGCCGTTGTTTTTGCTCTAGCGTTGTTTGGGCAACGGGGCGTTGTTTGCTAAATACGGTTTTACTGTTCAATTAAGTTTACCTCCAATTAACCTTTTAATCCTTTTTTCTTATAAGCAGTAATAAATAATATTAATAATACTGCAATATTAATACCAATTACGATTAGTGCCCGTGAAAAGTTTGCGGAAAAATCGTTCACAATTACGTTTAACTGCTGTGTATACAGAATGTTTGCCGCTTTTTCAATCGTTTCGTTAAAATTTGCAATCATTGGGGTAAAACCGAGAATTACCGAAATAGGCATTGCAATCGCGGTCGCCGCTTGTTGATTTTTAGAAAGCATTCCGATTGATGCACCCAGTATAATGGAAGCGGCGGTACTTGTCACCATAATAATTATAAATTTTGCAAATTCTTCTCCCGTAAAGCTGCCGATTAAACCGAAAATAAAAGATACAATACACCCGCAAGCAAAATAAATCCACCCGTGCCGAGTAAGTATTCATGAGGCTTAACGCCCGCCATTACAAGGAAACGCAGGCTCTTTCGCTCTTTGTCCTCCGCTATAACACCCGAAGCTAGACGTAATTAAAGCCATTCCCGCAAATATAGCCGCCATCATGGTGATGAACATATTGTCAGGTATATCGTTGTTGGATTTTGCAACTAATTCCGTCATTATCAAAGCCACAGCGGGAAAAATAATAAATTCAACCAGTACCATTGGATTTTTAAATATATCCTTTGCTTGTTTAATAAAAATTGCTTTTACACTCATCATACTAACTCCACCCCCGTCAGTTTAATAAATACCGATTCTAAATCGGGTATTGTCTTTATAGAATTATGCCGTTTACATATTTCGGCGGGATTTCCTTGCTCAACGATTTTTCCGTTATACAAAAGCGCAACGTTATCGCACAGTTTAACGGCTTCCTCCATGTTATGTGTAGTCAAAAATATAGTCGCTCCGTTTTACGGAGATTTCTGTATCAATTTGTGTATACCTCGTGCTGTTCCGGGATCAAGTCCGCTTGTTGGTTCGTCAAGAAATAGAATTTTAGGTTCATGTAAAATTGCTCTTGCCAGCGCCAACCTCTGCCGCATACCCTTAGACAGAGAAGTAACGGCCTTTTTTGCCGCGTACTCAAGCCCGACGCTCTGAAGCGCTTCCAGAGACTTCTTTCGCGGTATTTTGTAAATATCCGCAAACACATTAAGATTTTCAAGACAATTTAATCGTACATATAACCCGTCCTCATCAAGCATTAGGCCTGTTTCAAGCGAAGTCGCGCCGATTTTATGTTTACCGCCGTCAGCTTTAAGTTGGTTTGTAAGAATATTAATAATTGTTGTCTTGCCTGCTCCGGAAGGACCCAATAATCCGAAAATCTCACGCTCACGTACATTGAACGTTACATCTGAAAGTACGGTGTTTCCGTTAAAACGTTTTACTATATTATCCATATAAATCATTTTTCTTCCCCCTCAAATGGATTTACTTTAAGATTTGTAAAATAGACATCCAGTGCCTCTTGTAAAAATTCTTTTATAACCGACCATTTTTCACTCCATTTACTATCGAAGCTTTCACTGTTTTCAGCTAATTTCATCAGTTCAGAAATTAAATTCGTATTACCGTCCGTAATCTCCATTATCATATCCCAATATTCTTTAGCGATTGTTTGGCCTTTCTTCGCTCGTAGGCGGTATTCCGTTTTTTTGCAATTCAGCCGATTTTTCACACAACCTATTCATATTGTTCATGAACGCTGTGCCGCTTTCCATATTAAAATGACTGCGCATATGGTCAAGCGTATCATCATTAAAATGCTTAATTAACCCATAAAATTCATTTTTCATTTGTAGGTTCACCACAATATCAGCGTATTTTTTAAAATCTACTGTTTGCATTTGCATTGTTTCTGTCCGTAATTTTTCGATGGATTGTAAAACCTCCGATAATGCTTCAATCTTTTCGGAAACGACTCTTGCTTGTTCTGACAGTGCGGCGGCTACATCCTCAGGGGTTTCGAGAGATACCAAACGATTTTTAATATCGCTCAGTGAGAACCCTAAATATTTCATGGACTGGATTTGATGCAGGCGGATAATATCCTTATCTGTATAAAGTCTGCGTCCGCCTTCGCTTTCGGCAGACGGGGAAAGTAAACCCTCTTTGTCGTAATATTGCAAGGTACGGACTGTGGTGTTCATCTTTTTTGCAAGCTCACCTACAGTTATAAATCCTTGCGGAATTGCTCTGTATTTTTCCATTTTTAAGACCTCCTGTATATATCATAACTCATTACCCTGCGTCATGAGCAAGACCTAAATAAAATAAATAATACTGTAATTTTACTAAGTAATCTTTTACCCGCATTTATGACTTGCATTCCAAAGTGAGTGCGTCAAAACTGATGATTGATAGAATAGAAATAAGGAAAACGCTTGAAAAGCCTTAATTGTCAGGCTATACTTTGTAAAACATATAAATTTTACATATTGGGGGTTTTAATGTGTCAAATGAATTTTATGAGAGATTAACAAATTTTTTTGAGAGTCTTGGACAAGCGAAAAAAATGGTGCTGGCTACCTCCTATGACAACAGAGTAACAGCAAGAATGATGAGTTTAATTATTTTTGATGGAGTTTTTTTCTGTCAAACAGATATTAAATTTGATAAATACCAGCAAATGATTGCGAATCCAAAAGTAGCTTTATGTAATGATAACATCCAAATAGAAGGCATTGCCTCAATTCTAGGGCATCCATTAGAACTCCAAAATGCTTTTTTTTGCTGAAGCGTTCAAAACTTATTTTAAAAGTTCGTTTGAGTTATATTCTTATCTTTCTGACGAAGTTCTATTTCGTATTATCCCAACAAAAATTACCATTTGGGAATATGAGGGTAAAAAACCTTATAGATTATTTTTTAATTTGGAGCAACAGACTTTTCAGAAAGAATATTATTTAATATAATGAAATAATAAAAAAGCGTGTGTTTTTTAAAAACACACGCTTTTTAACAGAAAAGTTATTTTTACCTTTAAGGTGCGTAATGTATAATCTCGCCAAGTAAACCAAACGTGTTGGCTCTATAAATAGTTTTTCAAAGTTAATCCAATTGAAAAAATCGCATTATACTTCCGTCAATTGTTGTAACATCACATTGTTTTCCGCCCCAAGGCTGAGTTATAACATCGGTAATATTCTGCCAACCATTTTTCTTTACATAAGCGTGTAAATTAGTAACATTATCAACACGAATAAAAGAAACTGTCTGTGTGCTCGGCTCGCCGTAAAATAGATGAATACCGTTAAATACGGTAATTTTTAAATTAACAAGCTCATCTGGCATTGGTAATAAACAGCCATAAACTCCGCATCCGTTTTCATCTTTTTCGTCAATACCGCCGTACCAACCTAAAACATCCTCAAACCATTTTATGGTTTTTTCCATATTCTTTGTGTAATAAACCGTTCCGTTTTCTTTTACTAAATATCCTCTTTCTCTTAACCTTTCCATGGACATATTCCCTTCTAAAATAGATTTGACGGTAATTTTAGCAAATGAATTTACTTCTCCAAGACTGCGCGCTGTCATCGGAGAAACATTATGGAAACGGGTAAAAGCCCGGGAAAAACTTTCATGGGTTTCATAACCGTATTTAAATGCAATATCAACGATTTTTGCGGACGTTGACACAACCTCTATGCCGGCGAGCGTAAGTTTTCTGTTTCTGATATATTCTCCAAGCGTAATACCGCATATAACCGAAAATATTCGTTGAAAATGAAAGCTGGACATATAAGCTTGGCTTGCAATTACTTCACTACTTAAATCGTAAAGAATATTATCTTCTAAAAAATCAATTGCCCGTTGAATATTTTTTACCGTATCCATTCATTCACCTCCGTCTGTTTTTAATATAAATTAAAAGGGTTTTATTATCTTGATATTTTTTGCTTGATGCTGTACAGGCAGTGACAGCTTATAAAGGTCAATATCCAAGGTGAGTATATTTTAAATGGTTTTGTTAATTTGGCAAGTTTTTTTGAAAGCGGAGCAGCTTCTTATAAATTACAAATATGATGAGATTAATAAAACAACATTAACTATAGCCGCTGCTGCGCCAATACCAATACATATCCATGCCGGTGTGCTTTTTTTATCTTTCTTTTTAGCCATTATAATCAGTCCGATTACAATGATAATGATTCCGAATGCGATACTGATACCTCTTGAAAATAATAGTGTTTCTGCGGTAATATTTCCCATCATTTTGTTAATGTATTCATTCATTCTAAATGAGCCTCCTAAATTTATTCAATTATTTATATTTGTTGCTTGTGTTGGCAGTTTCATAATTTCGCAATTTTTTATTCTTCATTCCGTCTTCTTGATTCTCTTTATAACTATGATTCCAAATCATTGTTGATAATGTTTCGTATGGTTGTTACAGCAGAGAATAATCCAATAATACCCATCACTATAAATATAAATATAAAAACCGTTCCTCCCAATGACTGCATATTACTTACTACAGTAACAATCACAACAGAGGAAACAATTGTAGCAATCGATGATTTTTTCATCATACCGAAATATAGTGGCAGCATTCCCACAAAAACAGTTGCAATCGTTTTTATTCCAACAGATAAAGCATAGACAATACTAAATTCATAATTGATAAAATCTAATACCTTGCTTAAGCCAAATATACAAGCGTTTTGAAGTATTACAGATACAATTATGAATGCAAATGTAATAAGTAATAATAAACCCAGTTTAGCCGCTATCAATTTATTACGATTTATCGGATAAGTATAAAGTAATGCTATGGTTTTGCTCCTAAATTCTTCCACAATAATTGTTGCAATTAAAATTGCTTCCCAAATTAAGAAAACGCTTGTGTTTAATATATCCGCTGCAAAAATTGTGGTAATCCCAATTTGCTGAGGCATCATATACGCTGTCAGCACGCTTAATATCAAAATGGCTATATTGGCTATCAAAAAGTAAAATATATGGTTTTTCAGATTAAACCTTTTAAGTTCGAGCTTCATGATGTTATGCATTAATCTTCTCCTCCTTTAGAAGTTTCAAATAATAGTCTTCTAAATTGATATTTTTTGCTTTGATATCATTCATCGACAATTCTTTCAGCATGATTCCATTATCAATAATACCAATTGTATGCGCTATTTTTTCCATTTCATTTAAAATATGGCTGGATATTAAAATTGTCGTTCCTCGCTCTTTATTTATTTTAATGAGCAACTCTCTTATATCCGTTATTCCTTTCGGATCCAATCCATTGATTGGTTCGTCAAGTATTAAAAGTTCGGGATTTGTCAGCATTGCTCTTGCCAGAGCCAGTCTTTGTTTCATACCAAGAGAGAAGTTTTTTACCTTTTTGTCGCCCGTACCGGACAATTCAACGGCTTGCAAAGAATCTTCAATATTTGCTTTATATTCTTCTCCCATATAATCACAATGCATTTCCAAACTTTCTCTTGCATTATGGTTTTGATAAAAGATAGGAGTTTCTATAATGCTGCCTATCCTTTTAAATATACCATTGTTGCTGTCTAATTCCTGCTCGCCCAATAATTTGATACTACCTGAAGTGGGCATGAATATTCGGAACAGTACTTTCATTAATGTTGTCTTTCCGGCTCCATTTGCGCCTAAAAATCCGTAAATTTCACCTTTCTTTACCTTCATGTTTACATTTGATAATATGTTTTGATTGTTAATCACCTTACATAGGTCATGCACTTCTATTGCATAATCCATAATAATATTCTCCTCCAAAAAAATCGCCGTACAGTACGTTAGCTTTTAGCTTAACAATATTGTACGGCAATTTTTTTGTTCTGTGTAAGATTCTGCGCGAAATTTCAATTTCTGCGTGAAAACTGCGCTTTCATTCGTAACATCTAAGCATCAGACTGGATTTGAACACATTGTTCTGGTAGGTGTTTTGTATTACACCATCATATTTTTCCACAATATGGTTAATGCTTATTGTGCCAATACCATGCAGACCACGATTTTTCTTCCGGGTTATAAAGGCGTTGTCCTTAAATACTGCGGCTCAGCGGCATAATCGTTTTCAAGAGAAAGCAGAAGCTGATGTCCCTTGCGGTTGATGCGAAGTTCTACCCTGCGCAGTGCGGTGTCTTCCACCTGTGCGGCAGCTTCTAAAGCGTTGTCAAGTAAATTACCAAGTAATGAACATAAATCCATACGAGTAATCGTCAAACCATCGAAAAAACTTCCGCTTACCATAAAAGTAATGTTGTCTTTCTGTGCCATAAGCTGTTTTTCGTTTAGTATGGCATTAGCAATGTCATTTCCCACATCATACAAATGGATTTGTTCCAAGCGGCGGTCGTATTCGGCAAGGATTTCCGCCGCCTGTTCATCGCCATTTTGTTCGGTTAATGTCTTTAAGCGTCCCAGATTGTGCCGCAAATCGTGACTTAACATCTTTATCATCCGGTCTGACTCATGCTTTTGCAGCATATATTTTTCAAGCATTTCATTTTGAATTGCCATAAGGCTATTCTCGTTGACTTTGGTAAAATATCTGCATACAAAATAAAAGGCAAAGTACAACAGAAGTGTAAACAGTATCAAAATAGTTCCGCCCACAACAATCAATACATGAGGCGATGTTTCAGAGCTATCAATAGTTATAAGAATTACATATCCGACCAAAACCGCTATAAAAGACGACATTGCAACGCCCCAATATATACCGGGTAAATAGAGCTTTCCTTTTGTGTTTATATGGAGCATACCGCCAAGCAACAGTAAATTACTGGTTTCTTTTAGTAAACCCTTGATAAACAGGTACAACGGGAAAAAGGCTCGGCTTGAACGTACCGAAAAATATGTATTTTTCCACCGATGATGATATTATCTCTGAAAAAGATATTAATACTAAGGTAATCAATACATAAAGCAACCAATCACGAATATTTCCGCCGAAGAAAAAGACGGCAGTAAAAAACATAAGCCCTACGCCCCAGACAGACCGCCAAAAAGCGTCATTCCAAAACAAAACAGGGATAAAAATTAAAATATTTAATATAAAATACGCCAATATGAAATGAAGAATTTTAAACTTCGGATTAACGCCCAGTATTTTATACAGGAAGAAGAACATCAAACCTGTTTCAATAAATCCAAACGTAAAAGAATCACAATTTCTACAAAACTCATCAATCACAGCCTCCTTTCCACAAACTCCATGTATTTTTTCTTGGAGGCAGTTCGCGTTTCTCTTGTCGTTCCAAGCGGAATGTGTTCGCCGTCCTCCATGATAAAAAAGTCGCGGTCTATGTCAGCTATGCGGTTAAAGTTTAACAAATAATTTCTCATGACCAAACAAAAAGAACTGTTTTGCATCATTTCAAGATATTCCGAAAGTGGTTTTTTCAGCAATTCATATTCGGAGTATATGGTTTTGAGCGTAACGCAACGTGTTTTTTCAAGCCGAAAATAGAGGATATCGCTTTTTTTAAGACTGACAGTTTCTAAAACGCCTAAGTTTCGATATTTAAACCCTATTACTTCGTCATCTATGGATTGCTCCTGAAGCTTGGCTATGATGCAGGAAACCGCTTCATGTCATTCGGGTTGTAAGCTGTTCTTATATATGTAGCGGTAAGCGTTATATTTATAGCCCTCACGCACAGAGCTTTCCAAAAATGTCGTAAAAATTAACACAAATCTGTCGTTTAGCTGACGAAGTCTGTGAGCTGTCTGAAATCCGCTGACAATCGGCATATCCACATCCAAAAAAATTATATCAAAAATTTGTCCTTGCTTTTCCATAGCGTCAATCAGTTTCCGTCCATTGTTAAAAGCGGTAAGTGTAATTGTTTGATTGAGAGAGGAAAATACTTCGGATAATAAAATTTTAAATGTATTTAAAAATTCTAAATCATCATCGCATACTGCAATTTGAAGCATTCGTCAACACCGCCTTTAAATTATCAAAATCCAAAAAAATTGTAATAATTTAATCTTTTAATGGCTCACCTTCAATATAAGATAAATATAAGTATTCCGGGTTTTCGTAATACATACTGCACCCATAATCACTTATTTTATCACTTATCCATGAAGTATAAACATTTATGAGTTCGTCTACGGGCATTGTACTGTTGTTTTTAACAATACTAACAATTAAACGATTATAAACCTTAGCTATGTCAAAAACAGTAGGTAAATTAAATTCGCCAACAGTATTATTAAAGTTACCGTCAATTATGTTATGTTTTTCAATCAATTCTGCGGCAGTATTTTCGATTGGTTCACAATGGTATACATCCGCAAGTTCCAAATACCGAGTGAGAACTTCTTTTCCGAGCGCAGATACAACATCGGCGCGGCGATTTTTTGTTGCTCTGCCAATATACTCAATTAATGAACACACAAAAAACAAATCATTGTCTAATTTCGGCTCTCTGCCAATCATATAATCACCTTATAACTTTTTATATATTTTAAACAGTCAAGTGCTGTTGAGGTACAAAAAGCTAATTGATGCGTTGGATGCTTAAACTTTGCAAGTATCCAAAATTGCTCACGGGTCAATACACCGCTCACAAAGTCGGCGATATAGTTCCATACTTGGTCATTCGCCATAGCACCCTCAACAATTGCGTAGCTGTGGGTTTCCCCGTTTCTGCAATCAACAATAAAATCAAGCCATTCGTTGGTCATGGTTTTAAATTTCAATATGTTAAGCATAGTAGATGGTGTATATTCATATACGTTTACAATCGGTGTATCAAACCGTTTTGCCCACTTTTCTGCTTGCGCTTGTATCTCTGTGCAATAAAAACCATGCCCGAAGTCTTTGTTGTTTTTTGAAATGCGGATTTCAGGCTTTTCAATGTTGCAATATCCGCCATGGTAGACAATCATCTATATCCTACCTCCTCATTTATGACAACGCCGCCTTTAAACCGTCTAAATCCAAAAAATCCTCAATAAATTGTTTTCTTAACAAGCTAAGCGGAACAAATTCGTTATACTTATATTCAATTTGAACCTTATCCGGCAGCGGCAGCTTATAAAGGTCAATATCTAATTTAAGTATATTTTTTATGGTATCGTTAAGCTCCTTTGCGCTTCCGTTAAAATACACTTCCAGATAAATGCAGGTTGTCCAAAGCATATGGCTTTTTATACCCTTATAGAGCAAAATATAATGAAGCGTCATTAGCTGCCTTGTACCAACCCATGGAAATATAGCATATTTTTTTTCAGAAAGTTGAGTAACCATATTTTTTGTAATTCCGCTGTTGTTTGCCAAATATCTTATTTCACTAAGCCTTTCGGTACAGCTGTCCGAAAGGTAAGGATAAATGTTTTCTCCAATTAAAATGCTCCGCATTTTTCTAACAAGTATTGTATGAAGCTCCGATTCAAAATCCACGTCCCAATCCACTACGGAAATCCCCGGTACTTGTTTTACAAAAATAACCTTCGCTTTTTGGTTTACATCCAGCGTTTCCCATGTTATGCCCGCAAGAGAAAAACGTATGCCAACGGGATAAATTTTATCCACAGTACCAATGGCTCTGTTCTCGTCTTTAACAAGATAATAATCCGGTATAGTGAACACAGTATAAAAATGGAAATTATTAACCACATGCTCGCCAATACGCCCGATTATGATTCCTCCGTTTTCGGTTTTTTGTAAATGCTCTGTATCCAACATATGGGATAAAAGCGTTTTATAATCACTCTGGGATATATTTTTAAAGGAATCCATGCTTAAAATTGCCTGAGCCAACTCAGCCGGATAAAGCTCGCCGTTGGATATGAGATAACTCATTGTTTGATGGTACAAAAGGGAATAAGGATGATTAAGCGGGTATAAAGGCTCTATCCATTTATCTTTTGTAAACAGCTCGATTATTGCGATTATGCGTATAAAACTCCAATTTATCGGGCCTAAAAAATCGCATGCGGTGGCGTTTATATCTTCCACAAAGGTAAACAGCAATTGCGGAATCTGCCCGCGTCTGCCGCATCGCCCCAAACGCTGCGCAAAGCTTGAAACGCTTATAGGTGCGCCGATTTGCACAACCTGATCTAATGAGCCGATGTCTATGCCAAGCTCTAAAGTTACTGTTGCACCGGTTACAATTTTTTCATCGGAGGATTTCATTTCGTCCTCGGTCTGCTCCCGTAAAAGCGCAGAAACATTTCCGTGATGCACTCTGTAAACATCCGGTGCTTTGTTTTTTGCCGCAATCGCACGTAAATTTGCAAGCGCGTATTCCGTTTCCTCTCTCGAATTAGTAAAGATGATTGTCTTTTTATCCAATGTCATTTTAAATAAATACTCATAATGGTCGCAGTCGCCGGAATCACTGTTGTTTTCTTTATCGGGCAGGCATTTAATAAACCTGTGTACAAATAGTTTTATAGATTTTTTTTCATCGTCCGTTACAGGCGCAGCGCAATCCCGGTCAGTTCCGGTATTAAGCCAGTTTTTAGCTACATCTATATCACCAAGCGTTGCGCTTAGTCCTATTCTGCGCGGTATATTATTGGTGAGCCTTTGCATCCGCTCTAAAAGGCATAATACCTGAATACCCCTCACATCACGCATAAAATGATGAACCTCGTCTATTATGACAAACCTGAGGTCGCTGAAAAGTTTAAGGCAGGCGCTCCGTTTATTTATCAAGAGACTTTCAAGGGATTCGGGCGTTATTTGTAAAATCCCCGCAGGATTTTTTATAAGCGCATTCTTTTTTGCCAAAGACGCATCTCCGTGCCATTTGCATACCGGTATGCCGGATTCTGAAATAAGCAGTTCCAAGCGTTTAAACTGGTCGTTTATAAGCGCTTTTAATGGGCTGATATATAAAATTCCGACAGAAGAAGACGGATTATTATAGAGCTCAGTTAATACAGGTAAAAAAGCGGCTTCGGTTTTGCCCGAAGCCGTTCCGGAGGATAGCAGCAAATTTAAATCCGTGTTAAATATGATATCGCAAGCCGCAATTTGATTTCCGCGCAGCTCGCTCCACTCGTTGTTATATATAAAATCCTGAATAAAAGGCGCTAATGAATCAAATACATTTTTCATATTTCAAACCCCACAAAATCACTATGAATTGCTTCTTCGGATAAACCGCCTTTAGCAAGCTGAAAACTGTTGCTCCCAAGTATATCCGGAATGCTTTTATCCGGATTTTGATGGATAATATTTATAAGCTCGATAAAATCCCGTATTATCTCCCTTGGGGTAATGTGAGTGTCCGCTCCCACACGGTTATACTCAACATTTAAAAAATAAATTAAATCTTCATGAGTAAGCCGCGGCTTGTAGTCGTAAAGCCCGGCGTGCATATTTTTAAGTTTTTCCAATAACACATACATCTCATCATTATTAAGCATGTTTAACCGGATAATGGGAGCTGATAAATCCTTAAGGTCGTCCGTTGCGAAATGTCCTTCTTTAAGACGGGAACGAAGCGCGTCATAACTAAAAAGCCCCTTGTATTTGTCCTCAATGCATTGAGGAGTGCCGCCCATTAAAAAACCGATATTTTGTGCTTTGCCTTGTAATACATCGTTATACATGGTTAGAATTTTTTCGTAGTTATTTTGACGCGTAATAGAATTTGGGATTTTAAAAATATTAACCAGTTCGTCAATGAAAACAATAATGCCTTTATAACCCGCGCTTACCATGAAAGCGGCAAATATTTTTAAAAAATCGTACCACGATTCATCCGTTACGATAAAATTTATATCCAATTCCTTTTTTGCTTCAAGCCTTGAAGAATATTCACCTCTAAACCATTTAAGTACGTTTGATTTTCCGGTTTCATCACCTTCGTTATACGCACGCCAATAGCAGATTATAGCTTTGGCAAATTCAAAACCGTTAACCATTCCTTCCAAGCTGCTTGTTACTGTAAATATACGCTTTTCAACTTGTTTGTCAAAATCCGGTCAGTCAAGATACTGTTCTTTAACGATGGTTTGTATACCGGAAATCCATTTTTCTAAAATTAAAGGTAAAGCCCCGCCGTCGGGCTTAGATTTAGTGGACATATTTCTAATAAGCTCCTTATACGTTGCAAGCCCTTGACCGCGTGTTCCTGCAAAACGCCGTTCCGGCGAAAGGTCTGCGTCCACAACGACAAATCCTTTTTCTGTTGCGTAATTACGTATAGTTTGCAATAAAAAGCTTTTTCCGCTGCCGTATTTACCGACAATAAAGCGGAATGTTGCCCCGCCTTCTTCAATAATGCCGATATCCCGTAAAATTGCGGCTATTTCCTCCGTACGCCCTACGGTTATATATTCCAACCCGACGCGCGGAACAACGCCGCCTTTAAGAGCGTTGATTATTATATTTGAAATACGCCTTGGAACTTTAATGTCATCCATTATCCATCACCATTTCCGTAAGTTTTTCGATATAATCTTCATATACCGTCACATCATCCGTAAATTCTATTATATTGTCATTTATTGTGTCAAAAGCTTTTTGGTTGATTCCGTCAATTAAAACTTCAACCATAACTCCGTTTGAAGCGGAAAACTTCTTTATATCCCCGTTTTGCAAAATAACTGTTAATGCCGTAAACTCGGTTTCTGTCAGTGATTGTTTAAAGATAGCCCATTCATCTAAAGCTTCGCTTAATGGAGTAGGGGATTTGTTAATATCGGGCACAGAGGTATTATTATCAGAAACATTAACCTCATTTAATTCAAATTCAATGGACTTAATATGGCTATCCTCCGCAACAGTTTCAACTAATAACTTTTCCTGAGTGAGTAACGCTTCCTGCCTGATTTTTTCCAAAGCGTTTACATCTACCGTTATTACTTTTTTATTAATTTGCGCGTAAAATTCCAAAACAGCGGAAGTTATTGCCTGTTCCGGAATAATCCCGGCTGTATTTAATATACGTCTATGCTCCAGCGTTATAACATTGGAATTTGCGGTAAGCTTATATTTAAAATTTGCGGAGCGTCTTAAGACGGATTCCATCTGCTTCATAATATAACCGGTTAACTGTTTGCCGCTTTCCTGTACGGAGCCGTATGTCCATTTATTTTGGCGGCATTCATATATCTCGTTTTCAGAAAAAACCACGCGCCGGTCAGGTTGATTTTGTTTAGGGTAAAACAATGCTTTACTAAACGGAATCCAAACATTTTTACCGTTTGTTTGATAGATTAAATCGTCAAGCGATAACTTCTTTTTTTTAAGCTTTTCGTTAAGAGAATCAATAACAAAATTAAAGCAATCGGAAATTAATTTGTGTGTATCGTCAGTATAAAAAGCGGATTGCTTTATGTCATATTTTGAAATTTTACCAAGCCGCTGGAAGCTGTCATTTTCCTGTTCGGATTCCGGTATTTCGGGGTAATGTGCGTGTAAACTGTTTTCGTGTATAAAATTATAAAAAGGTTTTTCTGCTTCGTAGTATATGTGATAATCTTTTATCCATTTTAATAAGTATTTGTCGATTGTTGGATTGTACGGCAAAAAGACCCTTCTTAGAGCCATAAGAGATTCGAGCCCGTCAGAAGGGCTGTCAACCCCTATATTATTAAGCAGCTCATAAATATAAACATATGCGTAGGATAAAGGAACATTTTTAATTACACCCTTTCTTACGTTGGTGCGCCATGTAAAATATACTCTGAGCTGTGCATAGTTCATTATCTGATAATAAGGATAATATGCCGTAAAAGCTACGTGTTCCTGATAATCGTCCTCAAAATCTTTTATAAATTCAGCTTGTTTGTAAAAAACTATCGACATATCGCTAAGCAAAGCGGGTTTATTAAAATATTTGGAATGATTAATGCGCGGAGTAGGGTAGTCTCTTGCCAATTGACGCATAGAAGCAAATAATCTGCGTTTTTCATCTGTATCCGGTACAACAGATTGAGGTGTATAAACAATGGTTTCGCTTTTTGGGGTTGAGCTGTTTGTTAAATGATTGTTTATTGTTAACTCATTTATTGTTAACTCATTTATTGTTAACTCGTTTAGTGTTTGATTGTTTGGAATTTGCCAGTCTAGAGTTTGTTCGGTTAATATTTGATTATTTGGTATTTGCTTGTTTAATGTTTGTTTGTTTGATATTTGTTCGTTTAGTGCTTTACCGTTTTGAGTTTGTTTATTTAATTTTTGTTCGTTTAACACTTGTCCGCTTGATGTATTTCCGTTTTGAATTTGTCCGATTTCTATTTGTGCAAACCTTTGAAGCTCGGGCGAAACAAAAAGACCTGATTTAATCTGGTGGGTAACGGTTGCTTCAGTTTCCGTACGCACTGTACGTTCCGGTATTTTATATGGCTCATATTTTTTTGAGTTATAATCGCTGCTCATATTTTAATTTCGCCCGATTCTATTTTTAATGTTAATTTACGATTGGTTTATTTATTAAATAAAAAATATTTTGTACTATTTGCACAATAGTTCGTATGTTGGTAATTATAAGGTAAATGCATTTTTTAGTCAACGCCGACAATTAAACGATTGTAATTAAATATTATAAAAAACGGATATTAAAAAATAAAATATCCGTTTTTTATAATATTTAATTATCGTGTACAGGAATTTTTATAAATGACATATTTAAAATTTTTAAAACTAATTCAACTTTATTATTAACTATTTTTATTCTATAACTGCCAATCATATTTAGTGTTCATCATCTTTCAAGAATTCACTATATATCCCACATTGAGCAGTTGAAGAAAAATAAAAAAAAATTAAATCACCGAAAAGTCATAACCGATGGTATTATACCAACGGAGGCGATAAAGATGGCGAAATTAGAAATGAAAAATGGCATGGAGAGAAAAAGACACTACCGCTGGTAATGGCAGTGGTAAATAAAATAATGAACGAAATAGGAATCGTGGAAATGATAAACAAAGCCACGAAATGGGACAAAGACCACTGGGCAATCAGCCCCGGGGTCTAGCGAAAGCATTTATCATATCCACATTTACAGATATGAGGTCGCCGTTGACACATATACCGGAACGGTTGGAAGGCATAGACATGGGATATCTGCTAGGAGAAGAGGCTGAATTAAAGAACATAAACACCTCAAATATCGGAAGAGCACTAGAACGCATAGGGGAAGCTGATCATAAGAGTATATACGAAACGGCAGCACTATCAACGATAACAATGAATAATATAAAGACAAGTCGATACCATAGCGATACAACAACTATATCATTTTACGGTGAGTATGACGTTGACAAGATGAATCTGACAGAAGCTGAAAAAGAAGAACTGATAAAAATAGAACGAGGATATAATAAAGACGAGCGTCCTGAATGTAAGCAGGTAGTAGTAGGACAAATCACAACGGAAACGGGTATACCGATCGTAAGTGAAGTACTGGATGGTGCAACGTCAGATGTTGAATGGAACCAAATAGCCATAAAATATCTTCAAGAGATAACGGAAAAAGGGTTTGAAAAGGGAATATATGTGGCGGATTGCAAGCTGGTTACAGAGGAACTTATCAAAACCATGACAGATCCCGCAAGTCCAATCCAATTCGTGTCTCGTTGTCCGGCTAATTTCGACAAAAGGTTGGAAAACCGGATGATAGAACAAGCCTACAAAGAGAATCAATGGTCAAACTTAGGGCGCTATCATGAGGGGGCAAATGCAGCGGAATACTACGGCAAGTCATACATAGAAGAAGTATATGGGATACCCATGCGTTTATTGGTATTAAAAAGCACGAGTTTGGCTAAAAAAGCGGAGGATGGCTTGGAAAAAGCTAAAGAAATGCTTAAAACCGCAATCAAGGCACTGGAAAAGAAAACCTTTAAATGTGAAGCTGATGCGGAGGAAGAATTAAACCGTTTTGATACAATGAAAGAACTGAAGCTGTTTAATTATGTTTATAGCATAGAAAAAAGGACAGTGGAGAAGTGGCCGCCGGGACGCAGAGGCGCCAAAACAAAGCACACGGTAGAGGAATTTTATCAAATTCAAATCCACGAAACAACGTGGGATGAGGAAGCCTATCAGCGGTATCTTAGGAATGAATCCAGTTTCGTCATAATCAGCAATGTCATAAATGACCTGTCTGATTATGATCTGTTGAAAACCTACAAAGGCCAGCAAGTGGTAGAAAATTCATTCCGATTGTTAAAAGAACCGCAACTGGCTTCGGTGATTTATCTCAAAAATCCCTTACGCATTGCGGCTATGAACATGCTTCTGAGTTTTTCGCTACTGCTTCGAGCCATTGTACAGCATAGACTTCGCGCTGGGTTAGAGGCATTCGAATCCAAAAATCCCGGTGTGAAAATTTATTCCGGTTGGGGTGGTCGGTCACTTAAAAATCCGACATTTAAGTTGTTTTACGAACACACCATTAATTGCCGCTTCGAAAGAGAGAATTATAACCATTATTCATTTTCTTGGCCGCATATTGAAGCACAAAAAATAATTGAACCTCTTTTGACGTTTTTGGGCTATTCGCTGGAACAGCTTATTGCTTAACTTAATTATTTTGTTTTGCTGAACAGCTTAACTTAGGATTCGTATAGAATCAGAAATGAGAATACAAATTGACACGCCAACCAAAAAAGTAGCTTAATTTATATCCCGAAAACTACTAAATGATGTTATTTTGTAGTGACGTTTCGAAATATTGACGACGCTTTTATCTAATCATTTTAATTATTTTATTTTTTGCTCAACTGCTCAATGTGGGATATATTGAATTTGAAAGTGCATTATTAAAACTTTTTTTGCTTTTTCAACACACTCTACAGCATTTATCGGAGGTGTTATATATGAAAAATACTTGTAATAATCAAAAACAAAAGGCACCTTCTAAAAATAGAAAATGTCTTTTATGGTTTTATTAATAAAATTTCTGGTCATTACAATTATTTTTTATTAATGACTTTATTTTCTTTTTTTACAATTGGTATCCATACTTCATAATAAAAATTCATGTTTCCGAAATTATAACCTTTTTCTAATTCGGGAGCGCAAGCGTGTTCGTATTCTGATGTCGAAAACCATTCAGAAACCGTTTCACCATCCGCAAGCGTAAGCTAAAATCTGCGGATGAATTTGTCCAGCCGGAAGTCCGCGTCGTACTCTCCAGCAAGCAGTATCATTTTTCCATAATTGCCACTGCTGTCAGTACCTTCTCAAATAACACTGTCGTTATCCCATTTGCTTGACTGTTCTAATTGTGTTACGCGATGCCCTCCCGGCTGGTATTCGATGTAGACGTACCCGCCAAGCACGAGCGCGGACGCAGCCTTGCGTATGAACAGCTCCTGCGACTCCGCATAATCCATACCGGAAACGATGTTGTTTAAAATATTTGCAGCCAGCACGACCAAATCGTAGCTTGTACCTCAAGCGTCTTGTACCGCATCAGCAGCTCGCCATTTAAAGGCATTACAATCTGTAAATGGTATTATCTAAATACCATTTTGGTATCGGGTTTTTAAAATTATCTGACCATAATAAAATATTTCGCATAACGCTTTTACCTTCTTCGAGATTGTTAAACCCTGCCCAATGAGGACTTGATAAGGCAATCAATGCGCCAAAAGCAAAATAATATGTATATGCATTCCAAAATTCCAAAGTCGGCTCGTTATTAAAATAACCCCATATTTGTCCTGAGAAAAAATGCGGAAACAGGTTAGGTCGCCAAGAAACTTTGAAAATATCCCAACAGGGGTCTCCGTAAGAACTGCTAAAGTCAATCACACCGAGTTCATTGTTTGGCATGATAACCACATTTCCCGGATTGTAGTCTCCGTGGATATATGTTTGGGGACGCACGCCAAGAATATTCCGGTTCTCCTGTAAATACTTTATAATCATATCACCAAGTTCGGAATGCAACTCAATTTTTGAATTATATGCTTCAAGCTCCCCACGAAGCATGCGGTTAAAATTAACATCCCAATTTTCCGTGTCCTCAGGTGCAGGAATGGCATGTATTTTTCGTAATAGCCGTCCAGCTTTTAACCCTAAGTTATATTGTTCGGTTTTCGATGTTTTTGGCATAATTGATTCTAAATTCTCTCCTTCTACCCAAGTCAACAATTGATATACATTCTTGTTTTTGTCACACAAACCAAAATCAACAGGACGCGGCATAGGAATATCCAATTCAGAAACGCGTTTCAGCATAACGTAGTTATCTTTTTTGTTTTCATATTCAGATGCATCAGCGATGCGCAATAATAATCGTTTCCCATCAAAAGTCTCAATGTAATATTTTTTATCATTACTCCAACCTTTGTTGATTGGTTCGATTTTAGCAAAAGATTCGCTGTTAGGAATACTTATCATATTTATGTCCTCCATTTTTGTTCATATTTATTATTGTGATAGCATGAATGAAAATAAAAAAAGCCATGGGTGTCATTCCACAGCTTTTGATAAACTAACAGTTTATACGCAGGGAAAGACAGATAAAAACATAAATTTGCATACAAGAACAAAGCCGTTGCAAACGACTCATATTCTCATATTCAATTATGCTTTATCTATCTTCTCCGCGCTTCACTTATATTACCGATTTTGTAATATCAAGCGTCGCCGAATGGCATTCGCTCCTTTATTCTATGCTATCACAAAGATAATATTATCAAAATTTAAATGATTTGTAAATGAATAAATTATAACTTTTCCGTTTGGCAAGCAGGGTTTCCGGTTCGTCGAAACTTAACTTGTTGGGAAGCATAAATTTATATGTGGTTAGTCCTAATCATACACATTCTTATCCGTATTTATGCGCAACATCAATAATTTTAATATCGCTTGTTTGCAACTCAAAAGCGGCTGAGGTCAACCGTCTGCGGCGTATATATTCCGATAATGGAATATTTGTGATAAATGAAAACATTCTTTGAAAATGATAAGCCGAACAACATGCAATTTGCGCCGTTTTTTCATAAGAGATTTCGTTTGTCAGATTTAATTCGATATAGTCCATTACGTTATTCATTCTATTAAGCCAATCCATAAATTCCCCTCCTTGCCGAAATAAGTATACGATATATTTTTATTAAATTCCTTGCATTTCATGTACATTAAAAATCATGTGGTTATGAATATCATTAACGATACAAATGCTATAGTCTATTTACTCAAAACAGGAATCCATACCTCATCATATATAACTTTTCCTTCTTCTGTCGGAATAGAGTAAACTTCAAGATACGGCAGGTTGTCATATCTTTTGTAATTACTCACTGGAAACCATTCTGTCATTGCTTTATCGTATGTTTTGCCTGTAGCGTTGTTTGCCGGGTCTGACACTACCTTGAAAACCACCCATGTTGTTGCGGGGAATTCTTCGAGTGTCAAGCCGTCTTCCAACGGTTCTTCATTATATAATGCACCGATGATACAACTGCAACCTGTTGGATTATTCTTTGTCTCGTCATGAAAATAACTGCCTTCCGGAGTGAATTTATACGCGCCGACATGCCAGAACGGGGCTTTATAATAACTTTTCCCGCCTGTATTCTTAAATGTATTTCCGAATGTTTCATAAAAACGTCCCCAGTCATCAGGAATTCACCCCACTCGGATTTTTGTCCGATAATTTTAAAACTATCTTTGTTTTCAATCCTAAAATCCATTTCTGTTACTCCCCTTATAATTAATTTGAAAATGATTTTCGGATAGGTTTTCAAAATTATACCGCTTTTACGCGCTGTTGCAGGTGTTTGCCCATGCAGTTCTTTAAAAGCGCGCGTAAAAGTCGCCTGCGATTCGTAGCGGTATTTCAAAGATATATCAACAATACTCTCACTGCCGTTTTGTATGTCGAAAACGGCTTGTGATAATCTTCTTCGTCTTATATACTCTGAAACAGACATACCCGCCGCGAATGAAAATATACGGGAAAATTCATAAACAGAGGAATATGTTATTCTTGCTAATGATTCCATTTGTATATCGTCTGTTAAATTTTCTTCGATAAATTCCGCAACTTTGTTTAATCTTTCAATCCAATCCATAAAATATCACCTCTGAATTTTATTATAAGAAGCTTTTTGAAAAAAATCTTTGCATTTATTGCAAAACGATGCAAACCACACAAGGGATACTGTTATTTGCTATTACGGCTTCAACAGCGTTATTTTCTTCGTGCGGGTATAAATTATTCATTTTATGACCTCCATCATACGCCGAATATCGTCCGCAATTGTGTCGCGTTTAAATGGTTCAATTAAAAGGTTTTTACCGGTCATAATATATGAAGGAAAAACGCGGATACCATCCCAATAATATTCATTGCCGCGGATTCTGCCTGTGGGTTGTGACGGGATTATATTTTTCTTAGTTTTTGTTTTTGCTATCATATTAACCGCTTTTTTTGCCACATCGCCCATGAGCATTATAACTTTTAGATTTTGGAATAACGACATTTCGGCTTCAAGAAGCGGAAGTTGTGCTTTTATAACGGCTGGGTCAACGGTGTAATTGGATTTGGGCGATTTTACAGCGGTTGTAATATAAATACCCATGTTAAGGATTTCTTGGATATTACTAACTTGTACTCCGCCGGCTGCGAATAAACCTAGTGTAGATTTCATGTAGTCGGGGTCATCGGTTGTGCTGTAAAACCAGTCGTCAGGGTTTTTAGGCGGAACTTCGCTAATCATAATAACCTTGATTTTCCCGGGGTCAAGTTCACAATCGGGGAATTGCAAGGATTCGGTTATAAGTCCGTTTTGTACAGCGGTTTCAAATAAGTATGTTTTAATGTTCATGCTTTTAATCCTCCTTATATTATATACTCTCGGTATTAATCTTTTGCCAACCCATGCGTAACGGTTGATTAGGTTTAGGCACATGGGTTGTTATATCTTCCGCAAATATTATCGTTTAATTTCCATACTGACCTTTCACATAAGGCAAAATTGCCCATGTTACTTCGTCAGTGGTGATTGTTTGTGTATGGATTTTAGGCGGCCAACCTGCCGATTTCGTACAAGAATTATAATTACCACACTCCGAACATTCATCAAAACCTTTTTCTTGTCTGCAATATGTACTATTTTCAACACAGTTATGCCAATGACAACCGTCGCAATTCATTTCCCAATTACCAGCGCCGTATACCGCCGAACAACAAACCCGTGCATACTCCATTTCTTCAACACTAATTGAGGTTTTGCCCTTGTAATGAACGCATAAATCGCAGCGATGTCCGCATTTACCAATTTTAATATGAGTTTTCGGCAAAGGTTTGCGGTTGGGTTTCTTAGCGGCTATGATGATTTCCTTAACTTTTTCTAATTCGTTAAGATTAGTAACCTGTATAACTTCTTGTCCAACGGCAAAGTCGTAATACCCATCGTATATGTATATAGTTAATACAGTTTTTTCACCGTCAATGAAGGTGAGGGCGTCTTTACCGTTACCCACTTCATCCAAAGCATATCTTCCGCGCATAAAACGCATGGTTTCCTCGCTGACTTTTTTTAATTGTTTTTCACTCATTTTATATTTGCTCCTATCTCTTTTATTCGTACTGGTATAAATACGTCTTGTTGATATCTGTTAAATCTATTTGCAATATCCCACGGTAAAATTTCTTCAATCATTTGATTACGATATAGATTTCCTTCCTCGTTTGCGTCTAGTTCATAATGCTCGCTGTTTTTTATCCAGTCTTTGAGCAAGATAAATGTATCGTCCAAGTCCTCCATAAAAGAACTGGTTACGGCAAACAAGCCTCCCAAAAATAATTCATCTAAATAAACCGTTTTATTTTCATAATCATTCGGAATTTTAATTAACATAATCCATTCATCATTCGGTTCTTTGCGGTAAAAACAATTGCGCAATCCGGGATTGGATGTAAATCCGTATTGCGTGAACAAGTTTTCCATATTACCATCATCCAGATTTGCCGCTTGCCCTGTATTCAATCGGGAAGTTAATAAACGCATAGACGGCAAACGGATAACCCGAACATCATGTAATCTTAACGCTTCGCGGCTGATTTCAGATAGTATTTCAAAAGTTATTTCTTCACTTTGTTTAATTGTAGCAAGCCTTTTTTCTGTTTCTTCATAAAGTAAAGTAATTGCTGATATTTTTTTAATACCGCTCATTAGCATTTTATGAAGAAACTCATCGACGAGTTTTCTTAATTCCGCTATAGCCGATATTTCTGTATCAAGCGATTCCAACTTGTTAACAAACGTTTGAATCAATACCGCTGTACTTTCGCTTTTAAATATTTCAACAATATCCTTAACAGGAATTTGCAACTTACGTAAAACAATAATTTGCTTTAATCTTTCAAGTGCGGCATCATCATAATATCTTTGTACTTTATTATCGGGATGGCTGCTCCATAATAGCCCTATTTCTTCATAATACCTGAGTGTTCTGCTTGATATCCTAAAATTATCAACAACTTCATTTATTCTTATCAATTCCAAAAACATCACCTCGTAAATGTATTGTACAAGTTTACGCAGGGTCAATGTCAATGAATTTTTGGAATATCAATAAATGTTTTATAATTGCCGCCGCCGCGTAATTATTTTATATAACCTTAAAGAGTAAATGCAAAAAGGGGCTTAGAATAATAAATATTCTGCCCCTGTAAAATTCATTAAATACTCTTGGTAATGCGTACCATCATTCACGGTGTTGGTTTGATTATCAAAATCTGCCTTCAAATACATCTTCAAGTTTTATAGTTAAATCGGAAAATAACGATGTTTTGAACTCATAATTAATATTGGCTTTTTCTTCTTCCGTCATATTCTCAATTTCATAATCAGGAAATATGGTGTAAATTTCATCAAGAATAAATCTGTCTTCTTTCAATAAATATACTTCAATTGAAAGGGTTTCTATTTCAACAATCCAGTATTCTTTTACGCCGCATTTTTCATACAGGTTTTTTTTATATCCTTTGTCATTTTTAGCTGTGCTGGGTGAAAGAACTTCAACAATTAAGTCAGGTGCTCCAAATATCCCCTTTGTTTTAATAATATCCTTGTTGCATACAATCATGGTATCAGGTATTATCCTATCTTTTTTTGTTAGATAAACGTCTACTTCACCGAAAACATTACATGGCTTGCCCCTTAGATAAGTTTTAAAAATGTGGTATATATTTCCTGACACAACGTCATGGTTAACAACAGGCCGCGGCGACATAGCGACAATTTTGCCGTCTAACATTTCGGTCGGTATTTCGTCTTGATAAACTAGGTTTGACATAAATAATCACCTCGTTATATAGTTATTATGTAAACTCAGTTAATATGAATAATTACGTAATTCGGTAAATCATTAGCTTACGTTTAAAAATGCTTATTTTCTTAACTCCCAAAAAAGAAATAATGGTATTCTACGTAGCCAGTCCAACATGTCAGTGCTTTCATCGGTTACAGTATCGGGTGATGGTTCATTTAAATCTACTATCGTCAAGCCGCATTTAACAAAGGTTTTCACATAATCCTCCATTGTTTTGTGCCGCCAAACAACTGAAATATTAGCACCTTTTGCTATCGGCTCAACTCGTTCTTTAGGATAGAAATAATTGGCTATAACGACTTTTCTGTCAACGCCTGTATCTTGCCGTCCAATGCCGTCACCATTAACAGCAAAGCAAGGATGCAAAACGCTTGCAAATAGTTTGCCCGATGGTTTTAATACTCTGTGAATTTCACTAATAGTTCCTTCGAAATCTTCGCAATCCATCAACATCATTGAAGCAAGTACAATATCGAATGAATTATTTTCAATACCGTAGAGTTCACAACTGTTTCGCAAAAAATAAGTGATTTTCAAATTCTCATTTTTGGCTTCAGACTCACAATACTTGATAACTTTTTCAGCACAATCAACGGCAATAACCGTTGCTCCTCTTCTTGCCAGTTCTCTTGAATAACCGCCTTCGCCGCAACCTAAGTCTAATATTGTTTTTCCCGAAACATCTCCGAGCAATTTAAAAGTAAACGGCATTATGAAATTTATTCTTTCATCATTTGTCTGGGAAAGCCTAATCCATTCGTCACTCATTTCTTCTTTGTTCCAAGAAATTGTTGAAGTATCTTTTTTCATATATTTCCCCTCGTCCAAAATATAAATTTTCTTTATAATATCAACATATATATTATAACACGCATAATATTTTTTATCTACACAAAATCCTGTTTTTGCAATTAAAACGACACGTCGTGAATGATGGTACGGTAATCCGTATCGCTGT